>JBAHVQ010173461.1:0-18056 GCA_036872915.1 Nanipora kamurai
AATCAGTGTTGTAAATATTTTTAACTGAATAGGCTACCGTGTATAAAGAATTTTATTAAACAATTAAACAATTAAACAATTAAACCGACATAGGAAAGAGACATCCCACAATAGACGAAACCACCTCATCCAGACCCAAACGAACCAGGAGAAAGCCATCATACTTGGGATATTATGCTACTTGAAAATACAGATGAGACCCTTCAAAACATTATATCTTCATTTTCGGTTATCTATAGTCAGAGCATGCCAAAGTTCCACCCTGATATCGTAAGCTACCCTCTGAAAAAGGGGAGAAATGTAATATCCAACAACACCGGACACGCATGCGCGGAATATAAATAACAGTGACTGTCTGAGACACTCGGCAACGTGAGACCTTAGCAGTAAGAAATAATTAAATTACTCCTATTAAAAGCTTCTATTCTAAGATAAGAATACGAGTTGTTACACTACCAAACACATCTCGAGTAGCATGCGCTGGTGGCTCCTCCGAACGGAAAGGAAAGGTAATGTTTTGCCGATCTCTAGTGAGGCTTATCCTAGCGCCGTGATTCTTTTCAACATTTCGAATGGAGCAGATCCACATGGCTTTGGGAAGCGGAGGAAAATATTGTTGCTAACAGGGCACACATAAGACCTCGCATAAAATCGGGCAAAGGTTGCGACCCCCAACTTCCCCTTCTAGTTGCGCCCCTGCTTGGTTTATGTAGTTTAAAGGCTAGTTTCTCGGTTAATATTTTGAATAGTTAATGCCGAAAATCATACTATTTGTGGAAATGTACAATTGGCATGATTTTGGGCAACCTTTATGTTGGTCTTTACATTTTTGTATATAACTATTACTTGTATAAATTCCCTAGATTTTAATTTTCACGTGACACTTATACTGACACCATAAATTCAGATCTTAATCCATTCTGGTGGAATGATGGACGATTCTAGATCGATCTGCAGTGATTAGCAACTTATCATTAGTCCAGCCATTACTTTGAATTAAATCTTTTAAGGGAGAGAAAGGAGGATCTGGAACTATAGGACTTCGCGGACCACCAGGTCCTATGGGTTCTATTGGTTATGCAGGACCTCGGGGAGAGAAAGGAATTCCAGGAGAGAAGGTTGGTAAATCTTATCTACTCTCCCTTGTTTTATTGCGCTCTCGCGAAATACTCATGGTCTACGCACTTAAATTTTAGTTACTCCTTTATTTACGAGAATGCAGATCTAATTCATTATTCAGTTCCTTTATTTTATTTCGTACTTCCTATTTCTTATGCCTTTTTTTTCTATACCTTATTTTCTTTTTCTGTTTCCTAGTTCCTATATTCCTCTTCCTATTCCTGTTTACCATTCATCATTTGCTGTTGTTTTTGTTCTTTGTTCCTGTTTATTTTCGTTCTCTTACGTTCTAGTTCTCGTTCTCGTACACATTCATTTTATCAAGTGTAAATGCCTGATATTCATGCTAAAGTACTCCTTGCCACGCTAATGCTGTTGTATTATATCAACAAAAAAGTCTAACCAATGTTTGACGTCCCTTATTTAGGGAGATAGAGGCCCTGATGGAGTTATTGGTCCTCCAGGACTTCGTGGTGATCGAGTAAGAACCTTAAACATTCTAATGAATGAAGGTGTAGACCGTCGCGTATATGTAAGATGAAACAGTATTAATTCAAGATAACTGCTTTATAATTATTGCTGTAAACGTCAAGGTAAATTCTCAGAGTAAGTAAAGCTTTATGTGAAGTAATTTATAAATGAGTGTGAGACAGTAACATCCGGCGCGAACAGGAGTCAGTACAAGTGTGGTTAGTACAACCAGTCGAAACTTGGACAATGTTAAGGAAAAACAGTAGTGTCTAGTCCACTTTTGTTCTGATATATATAGGTACGAGACGTGACTTATATTCGACTCAATTCTTACCAATCTAGTTTTCAGTGAAATGGAAATAAAAACAGTTTTGAATTGAATCTTCTTTTAAAGCTGAGGGAAAAGGCGAACTCGGAATTGGAAAATCTTGCCACTGACAAATTACGATCCTTGATCATCTTAATCCAATAACTTTTTGTTATTCATAGTTGCTTGTCAAAAATAAATTTAAGGGGTCAAATTAAAAAATAGGCGGCTTTGTTATAGCGGATGTGGTATGATGGTGTTACTACAAGATCCTTAATACTTACGTTCTCAAGCTTATTACTCACAAAGATTTTTTTGAGCTACCAACGGAGATCGAATCCCTTATTGATGACAAGGTGAACTTTTTATAGGGACGAAAAGGACAATTAGGTGATAAAGGATCTGATGGTTCTGATGGTAGAAAGGTCAGTATGCTACCACATCGGGCATAAATATATAATTTGGCAAAAAGATGCGTTAGTTTATGCTTTCTCTTTCTGGTTTTATTTCTTTAGGGAGCTCAAGGTGAAATAGGACTCTTGGGACTCAGAGGAACACTTGGAGAAAGGGTAAGTTATCTAAATGAGACTTCCGGTAAGTGGAACTTAATATGCCTGAAAGAATTTGCTCACAAACCTGTTATAATAAAAACTTCCAATAAATATTTACACACGCACATAGAAAAACATTTATATATATATATATATATATATATATATGTATTGATGTTTATCTAAACAAGTTGTCACCCCCGTTCGAGGTGTATAACAGACTTACATCACGATATAAGTGAGAAAAATATATCGAATTACGTCAAGAAAGGGATATCTATCGTGATATAAACATATTTATATATTTATATATCCTTTTTTTGTCTGCCCTCTGTATTTATAGCATATATATGTTGTAGTTCAATTTTCACTCCTGGTTCAATTTTTTTGACCCGGAATATTTTACGAACTGGCTCACATTTTTTAAGCCAGTACAAATTTTTTTGACCGGTACAATTGTCATTTTTGAACTCCTGAAAGTCATCCACCTCTGTCCTAAAAAAACGTTTTTGACACCCCTCCTTGTGCTTCGCTTTCCTATCATTTCACTCTCTTTTCTTCACTTTGCCTACCATCCTCACTTTCACCTTTCCACTAATGCCTCCCCTTAATCTAGTACTACACTTACCCTTATTGGTAAACCATCCAGGTACTAACCTTATCCGAATGGGGTTAACTTCACCTTACGTAAGCCCAGTGTAATATGCTATTACCCAGGGAGACAGCGAAGACTGCATGTTATCATTTCCTATATATTCACTACATCACTCTACTCTTGCCCAGACTCTTTCACCTTAGTAAATTTATTTGCCCATTCACATT
Organism: Nanipora kamurai; assembly: GCA_036872915.1. NCBI lineage: Eukaryota > Metazoa > Cnidaria > Anthozoa > Scleralcyonacea > Helioporidae > Nanipora > Nanipora kamurai. The sequence goes on from JBAHVQ010173461.1 coordinate 3,271, forward strand.
ACGAGTAAATTTCGACTTTGTCTCTTATTCGTCTAATCATGTCGCAACAGATAATTTGTGTTACCTATCCCAAACAAAAACTCTAGTACTAACCCCGGTCAGAAACCGTATGTAGGACCTAGCTTACGCTCTAACCCGACGCACTGACAGGCAGTTTACTGCAAGGTAGTAACTTTTACGTAATCTAACCAAAATAAAAACCCTGACCCTAGCAACAGAATATTCGGGCTAGCTGGTATGCTAACCCGACACACTAATAGGTTTACCGCAAGTTAGGTTTGTCTGGGTTACCTAACCCAAAACCAAACCCTAACCTTAATCCTAATCCTAACCCTAATCATTCCTGTACGTAGTACGTTTTCACTGTAACCTAACCCCAACAAAATACTAACCCTAAAATCCAACTCTAATCTCCCAGCTCCTGCGCACAGCGACGAACATACTCAATTGGAAGAGTCCGTTCAAAGAAATTAAATGTCACTTATAATTATTGTAATCACGTCTTTAGAATAATAATAGTAATCACAAAAAGCATTCTTATTTTGAGCTTTTTATTTTGATTAAGGTTTTTATTGGTTGTTGAAGAAATATATATATATTGATAATAATAAGATATAAAGAAGTACTGTTCGTCACTATTCTGAGTGTTTTTTTCACGCTTGGGGGATCTTCGGGCAGCTGAGACGATACGATTGAAGTTGATAGCACATAGATGCTGACCATCAAACTAGAGAACAATTAGATTCAATTTACCTTTTCCTTACAGTGACCTATCGGTTACGAGACCACATCATTTCTAAAAAAAAAAAAGTGCCACAATATTGTTTTAATGATTTGACCTGATCACCTCCCCTATTTGCATATTACAAAATTCCCAATTACTCATAAATAACCATAAACACCATACTTAGTCATTGTTAGTGACTTTTAAGATGAACCAAAAATTATTTTGGCGGTATATGCACTTTAAATGAAATACCTCATGGTTTGTCGGTTCGGTATGGCCAAAGCACCGTTCTGTGTGTGCAATTAGCACATGACTTAAAACAAACGTTAAGAGTTTTCAGAAAACATATTTTCGTACGTTGTGTAAACAAAATGTTTATTACTGACTAGGGTGATGAAGGAAACATTGGAAAGATTGGGGATGTTGGATTGAAAGGTTTTTTGGTAATGTCAATGTGATTGCGTTTATTTTATCGTTTTGTATTTGAATACATTGTGAAACGGAAATTAGACAAGCATCTCTAATTCCCAAGTTGGTAAGAATATACCATGCTTTCTTATTTTTACCAGAAAGAAAGATAGAGGAGACAAGAAATGGGATTCTCAAACGCAGTCAAGGATTAACTTCTAGACAGAACTCGCACGGCACAGAATCACCTTTTCCCTTTTACTTACTCTTTCCTTTTTCTCTTTGGCGTCTTTCCTTGCTTTGACTCGTTGTTGGTCGTTAAGATTGTTATGGAGTGACTGCATCAAATCAATGTATAATTAAATCGTCATTTGTTTAGTGAGGAGAAAAACCAACGCTTGTTCTATTAATTCCAAACTTCCTTTCATGTGATCATTTATGTTATTCCATTTGTGAACAGGGTGACAAAGGACCAGTCGGACCTCCGGGGAATATAGGAAAAGTCGGTCCAGGTGTATGTTTTTTTGTCATTTCTGGCATGCTATTTTAACTCCTATGCAAAAATAGCACTGTAAGACGGTATAAAACAAAGAAATATTTTTTCTAAACATCTTGTAATTTGTCAATTCTACTAGCGGCAGCTTTAGAAACGTTCTAAATTCAAAATCTTCACTGCTTTTCATGTAGACTTGCCACAGGTCGACCATTTTTATATCGCCACTGTCGGGCGTGCTACGAGCTGTGAGCTAAGAAGTGTTGAGAGGTCGGGTTGTTTTACTTGCAGCCACTTAAGTCTGCTTAGCTATTCTAAATAGCAAACGTGATTATCATACGTCACATAATCTCAATAAGGTCGTTTGAATATGTCCTCCTTATTGGCGACATTGACGACACGCCCTCAATTACATCCCGGTCCCAAAATCCACAGTAAATGTGCCGTATTGCAAGTGGGACAAGTCCTTTCCATCGGAGAAGCAAACCACGAAAAAAGACTGGAAAGGACTTGTAGCAAGTCTACTTCTGATGGGCAAATACTTTAATCGTAATTGATAGCAGAGACAGAGTTTAAATGGAAAAATTATTTCCCCGACATTTCATATTCGGTATGGTTCTGTGAGAAATACACTGTATTATCATTTGATTCATTCTTTCTTCCTTTTAATTGCCATAGCAACAATGGTAGGAACAATTGCCACGTGAACTGCCTGCAAATAATTAACGTATTGCTAGGCAACGTTTTCCTACAAACATGTACTGTTCATGCATGTTAATTTTTGCCTTTGAAATTATATAAAAGTAGATGCTGTGTAAGAAATGTTGGACAACGTGTGCAAAGCCAGAAAGTTTTAAGAAACTGCAGAAAATTTGGGATAGAAAGACTGACATTTCTCCTCGCTCTTTCTCTTTTAAAAACACCATCTAGTTTTTACATCACTTTACGTTTCTCTGCGACGATTGGTCTTCGATCAAAACGTCAGTTTTTCTATTCCAGAGTTTCCGCAGTTTCTCAACTCTTCTGGCTTTGTAATCACGGTTATTGTAGCCATATTTCCCAAACACGATGCAACATATTTAGCGGTAAATAGAAACTGTTAACTAGTGCACCGATTTATCCCGGCATTTCGAATGAGCTGAAAATGGCGCCGAATTAACAGTCAGTACACTAGATTTTGGCCCTGTGTTGCCACTAACGTTAAAACTAGGGGTACAAATTGGGTTGCATAAGATTCAAGGTTTGTTGTTTGGCATTTTTCCTGCGACAAATCGACTAATAAAGCAATAATACGTAATGATTGGAGAGCTTCTCTGACCAAGATTATAATTTATTTCGACGAGCTTTCAGCCACTAGACTGTGGTCTTCGACAGGGACATGACTATAGAAAATTGCAAACTTATAGACTATTCTAACTGGATGACGTCACCGATAAGAAATTAAAGTTATTAACATAGAACAGATTAGATAGTAATTAGCGGCGGCAGTGTTTCTTTGTTAGCTGAGTGTATTCTTTAGGTAATGGCATTGCATTTATCGGTGATGTCATCCCATCAGAATAGTATATAAGCTTGCAATTTTCTATAGTCATGTACTTGTCGAAGACCACAGTCTAGTAGCCGAAAGCTCGCCGAGATAAATTATAATCTTGGTCAGAGAACGTCTCCAATTATTATGCTTCTACCTGACCGCGCATCATCAATATTTGCAAATAATAAGTTTAAATTGGTTAGTTGAAACAATGTTAAAAAAACGACAAACAGGCGAGCAAAAAAAAATGTGACTTTTTCAAAAAAATGATTTTTGAGCCCTAATACTCAGATGGTCAGCTAAGTTGCAAATATACTGATACACTCCAAGTTCTCACATAAAAAACATTTCTGTTCGGCTTTCAAAAAACTGAATCTGTTACTTAAACATGCCATATACTCGTCCAAGAGCCTAGCTACTCTTCATGTGGGAACCCTGGTATAATGTGGAATTGCACTCCAAGTGGATTGAACTAAAAGCTTTGATGAATATTCCTTAGCCCAAATTTTTATGTAGAAATAAATGATCGAGGACAACGACCACTAGCCCGTAATAGGCGGTTCCCCTTATTATGTCAGCTGAATAAAACTACGAAAATACTTTGCAGTATTTTTTTTCAGATACAATTTTTTGATTCCAAAATAAAACAGGAATACTCGAAAAATACATTTCGAAAAGCAATGCACTTTTTTCCGTTTGTGCGGAAATATAAACTTTAATGGGGACTTTGATTACGGACCATTATAAAGCGTTGATGTTCTTTATAGGGACTAGGAGGACAAACAGGACCAAGAGGATTAATTGTAAGTTTTCCGAGAATTCTTGTCAATTGGGTAAGAAATGAAAAAAAATTAACTTTTTTATTTTTTTTGTATTTGTTTTATAGGGAGAACGTGGCCCACAGGTATGTCATATGAAGTGAAAATACTATTAAGATGTTCTTTATTTTTTGTTTTCCCATCAAGCTAAGTTCTTATTTGTCTTTTTAGGGTTCTCAAGGAAGAATGGTAATTATAATTCTACATCGTTAATTTACTTTTAACAATAAGACACCTCAGTCTCGGTGATTATCGGTCAATATTTCCCGAGCGGACGAAGCGGCGAGGTAAATATTGACCGATTATCACCGAGACTGAGGTGCCTAAATGTTTGTTTAAAATACCAAAGTTAATCATCGGAGGCAAACTGTTTATAATCATTTGACTAACATTTTCAGGATTTATTTTAATCGTATTGACTGTTACGCCAACAGCAAATGGTAAGGTTTTTGGCTTAAGCTGTTAAATTAACAAAGTTCAATTAACTTACTTTGAATATTTTCACCTCTTTTACCGTCTTTTCTTTTTTCGCTTTCTTGTTTTTGGACGGTATTTCCTTTCATTTTATTTATTTGTTCGATCGTAATATTGGCAAATCAAGAAATAGCCATTTTGAAATTTCATTTTGTCGTTTGGCACATGTTCAACCAGCAAAATGAAAAAACATAGATCAAGCATTCGGATTCAAATGGGCGATGCTGCTAAATATGCTTGAAGAATTAAACTATATATTTTAAATTGAAAATTATTCTCTTGCAAAGGAGTTATGGCCCCTTCCTCCATTATTAAAATTGTTCATATTTGAGTTAGTTTTAGTTTATGCATTCTTGAACTTCATTATTGTCGATGCTTTGTTCGATGAGTTTTCTTTCAATTACTGGTTTTTAAAAATTTTGAAAACAATCCTTATTTCGTTTTTTTCTCTTTGTTAGGGTCCTCCAGGACCTCCAGGACCTCCTGGTGGATCATCGGTAACATGAAATTAATCGTGTCTTGATGGATATCGTTATACAAGTTTCAAGTATCAAGTATCAAAAATTAAATACTGTGGATGTTCAAATTAACGTCCAGGTCGCTTACATAACTTTTTTCCCTTCAATGTAATAATTGCTATGGCTATTTCCCAATTAGACGATTAATTTAAATGTTGGAATCTTTTTAGTGCATCGGTCGCTTTCACATGAAGTTATAGCCGCTATATTGGTTTACTTAAACAAGATTTTCAATTGTTCTACTTCTGTTGTTCGGTTCTCAAACATGGCTGGCATGCCCTTTCTCAAATAATCTAGTGCTCTTCGTCTCCATATGCGCAAATACGAGGGATACAGGAGAGCCTGTGCGTTCTCCAAAATATTCTAAACCTTCCCCGGGGGACCCTGTTATCAAAGTAATTAATGCTTACAAATGTAATAAAGGTCACAAATGTAATAAAGGTCGCCGATGTAATAAAAATTTTGTCTTAAATGTAATAAAGGTTGCATATGTAATAAAAATGGTATTGTTAGAAAATAGGACATTTTTTCTGTAGTATGTTTTTCAAAACGTCGTTACACTCTCATCTTCTAACAGGTTTTTTAACTACCGTGGATATGTCTAGACAGCCGTTGTCTGTAGACATTAATTACATTCGTCACAAGATACTGATGCTTTTGAGTTAATTAGATTTCAGTTGAAGAAACAGTTACAGAAAATGCTAACGCTTGTATAAAAGAAATAAATGACTGCCAACTACCAACTGAAGGTTAATTAAAGCTAACTTGAAGTTGGTGCCAATTTAGTTTGACAGTGCGACTGCTGTTGTCAACAAATATAGATACGATTTCGCTACTTAGAGACTAAGAAAGAGCTGTCGTGAAAGTTTCAGATATGTTGGAGGTTGCTATCAAGTCTTTCATGCAGAAACTACGCTAGGTTTTCCGACATTCTGGTTAAAATATGAATCTTTCTATGCTTTACTTATTGCTCTCGTCTAATTGTTTGGGAATATTTGTCCTCGTGTATTCTCCATAATAGTAAAGTTTCAGAAGTATTTGTTGATAAAAGTGCGTTAAAAGTTACGTTGCATTCCCACCCTTCCTTATTGCAGTGATTGCTTACATTTTAATACATTTTTGACTTGTATTGGATTTATGGTCAACTCTTTTCTGACATTTGTCACCTTTATTACATTTGCGAGCTGGTCTTCATTACATTTGCGACTTTTATTACATTTGTGGCAATTCATTACATTTACGAGCTCTACACCCCAACCCGTGTTTATGTACGATCAAATCAGAGATGGCTACAAAAACAGGAGTGCCTGATGACACATTTGAGGGTTCGAGATGTGCTTCCAAGTCTGGTAATCCCTCCTAAATATGCTAAATTCATTTATTAGATGCACCTAGAAACATAAAAGATTAACCTTCAGGAACCCTTTCGCTGCAATCGCACGAAACCTTTCGTTGATTATTGTAATGAAAATTGAGTTTCTGAGCCAAGTCAATGAATGGTTTCATTCTCTACTTTTTAGGGTAGCAGTTCTATCAGAGAACAAACTTCGTTCAATAGTGGACCTCCAAGATACTACAATGGAGACGATAACGTACGGTTATGGCAAAGGGATGATGTAGTTAGTGGCGTATCCCAGCGTATTGTTGCACGGCGCATCAATAAGAACTACGGCCTCACCCCAAGTACAAAAATTAATTAACCAAAAATTACGTCATACAGACCCTTCGCACTTACACACCACTCGCACTGATTAATAAATTAACTGAGAAAAACATAGAACATCTATGGTAAATTGGAGAAAACGAAACCAAAAGATTTAGTGGTACTTGTGCTGTACCTCCGCAAACAGTACACCGAGTAAAGGTTTCGCGTTTTGCATTAAATCAGAAGAATTGAATCGATTTCAAGTGCAAACATTATTCAAAAATGTTTTTAAGATATTCATGAACTTAAGGTTGTCGTACACCTTCAGAGCTTGCTTTCGTTAAATCAACGAGCGCATCGAAAATTCATCGCACATATCACATGCTTTTTACAAATTATATAAAGTGAGTAGAAATACAGTTAATAAAGTAATTAAAACGGCAAAAAGACAATACTTTCACGAAAGTATCGACGAAAACAAGTATAATCCTAAAAAGATGTGGAAGTATATAAACCAGTTAATTGGTAAAAGTTCTAACAGGGCACAAATCATTTATCGCATGATTGAAATCAAGATTGCAGAAACCATGAACAGCTACTTTACAAATATTGGACCTGATCTCTCAAGCCAGATTCCAGAAATAAATATTGACATTAATGTGTATATGAAACCAACGGAAAGCACTTTTGCATTTCAAAATATTTTAACGTAGGACGTTTTGAAAATAATAACTAATTACAAACTAAATCGCTTGTTCCTGATAAAATACCTAGAAGACTGTTAAAGGACTCAAAAGATGTAGTAGCAGCTTATTTAGCACCGATTTTTAACCAATCCCTTACCTTGGGTGTTTTTCCAGATGACTGGAAGCAAGCCCGTGTAGCACCCATTCATAAATTTGGTAATAAAGAAGAGTGCCTGAACTACAGGCCTATTTCTGTGCAGTAGGTAGTTTTAAAAATCTTTGAAAAACTGCTCTATTACTTATTCAATCTGTACTTGCCGGAAAATGATATATTAAATACAAATCAATCTGGCTTCAGGGAACAGCATTCCACTGCAACATCATTAATTACCACAACGAATTCATGGCTAATTAGTATGGATTCCGGTATAATAAATGGAGTAGCGTTTCTTGATTTGAGTAAAACCTTCGGTACGGTTGACAATGAAATACTTCTAAGAAAGTTGTGTTTATATGGTGTCGAAGGCGTTGTGCTTAAATGGTTCGCTTCATATTTAAATGGCCAAACCCAGGTCTGTAAAGTAAACGATACGACGTCCTCGTCGAGACCTATGCGAGACCTATTCCCCAGGGGTCGAACATTGGGCCAAACTTCTTCTTGCTTTGTATAAATGATTTACCAAATTGTCTTGAAAAATCAACTCCAGCAATGTACGCTGATGATACTAATCTAACTAGTGCCAGAACAAATAATGATTTGGAAGAAATATTAAACAAGAAACTTGATAGTGTTCACACGTGGCTCATTTCCAACAAACTAACGCTGAACATTAAAAAAACGGAATACATGACAATTGGCGTTCGACAGAGATTGGAAAATATCTCGGAGGATCCAAAAATTAGAATAGTAGGTGATGATTTGAACCGTGTTTAGGTCACAAAAAGTTTGGGAATTTTTTCAAGTATTCTTATCATAAATAATGTCAGTTTTTAGATAATGATGTAATTGTTGTCTATAGTCTTATAACTTTTAATATCTTTTATTCTTACTTTCTTCTTATGTGTGTAAGTACGGCCTAATGAAAAACAACCGAACACTTTTCTGGTAAATATTTTTGTTAATGGTTGATTAGCTAGCATGTCAAAATAAATAAATAAATAAATAAATAAATAAATAAATAAATAAATAAATAAATAAATAAATAAATAAATAAATTGTCAAAATTCGTTTCTGTTCGAAAGTTTTGTTAATCTTCATGATGTCGTTCTTTTGAAAATTTGGAAAACTGCCGACACTGTTTTGTAGTAAAAGTCTTCAAGCATCCTATAAAGAAAACAGATTTCAAATTCATTAAATTGCACTAAACTTGGAACTCCTGGAGTGCTAACTCAGTGGACCGGAAAAACGAGATTACGGAAAATTCGAGTTTGGTATTTTCTTGCATAAAATTTCATAAGCTTTAAAATGAGGTATTGTTTAAATATGTCCGATGAATTTTCGAGACCCAATTTCATTTAGCCGAAAGCAATCTTCGAAGATTTACGATAACCTTAAGTTTTTCTAGTTTTTCCTTGTTCTTAGGATAGCCATGGAAATGAATTAGATAAGAGTAACAGAATGCCAAGTTATCCAGAAGAATTAGTAAGTTATATGATGATTTGACAACTAATTTTTGTCAGTATTATGTTTGTCAGCAATCTGATGGTTGGAAAGCTTCACGAGAGCTTTAGCGTAAGTTACCATTAACTTTTTATTTTCTTCCTTTCCCTACGTTGTTTCTTTCTCAGGAAACAGAATTTTTAAATCGATTAGACCGTCTTCACAATGATTTCTCAAACCTCAAGAAACGGACGGGAACGGAACTCTTCCCAGCTCTGACTTGCAAAACTCTTTTCAAAGACCATCCGCATTTAAAAAGTGGTAAGTTGGTTGGTTGGTTGGATAGAATTCTTTAATATTCAAGAAATAACACCTCATGACATCGTTATTACTTTAGCATGATACGATAAATCGTATATTATATTAGAGGCATACTTCTCCAAAATGCAGAAATAATTTAAATTTTTAGCCAATACGCAGAAAAAAAAAAAAAATTTTAAAACTCTAAGTATTCCTAGACACAGTCATTTAGTTTTCTATTCCTAGAAGTCTATTTAAGTTATTCTGGCTGCCCGGAACAGCCATGCTAGACAAAATTGACTTTACTACGAATTTTGTCATCGTAAATGATACTTTTGCTTCAAATTTACATGGAAGAATTTGTCCAATGTCGACTAACTGGAAATCCAAGCTGGTTGGGATCGAGGTTGACGTGGCTGAATCATAGCTTACAGGGATGGATTTCACATATCACACTAACAATTCCAGAAAATAGTGCGGACCCTTTAGGGAAAAAGGGAACTGGAGTAAAAGAAGATAATCGGTTTTCTACTGTTAATATATGATGGTAATATCGCGTTATAGTGCTTCTGGACCATATGGATCCGTGAATCGAGGATCCTAATGCTGAAAAAATAGTTTCGGTACATTTCAATCTGTGTGTTCAATGATATACAACTATAACAACTGAACCACTCCTAAATTTTATGCGAAAAATTGATTTTCAGTTTTTTCAAAATTTTCAAGTTAAATTATTTGAATTCAATTTGAGAATTCAGGTTTAATTTTGATTTTTCTTTTTGGGTGCGGAAGAGTTATTTTTTATAGACGTTATGTTGAACGAGGTGGTTTTTAACTACAGGTATTCTTTTTTAATTTTTTCCAAAGAGTTGGATACAATGGGAATCACGATGGCAAGGAAAAAGCAATAGAGAAAGTGTTGTCCTCTCATTTCTCGTTTATTTAATTAAGATTTCTCATTCCTCACTTTTCTGAGGTCATTTGTTGCTCCCCTCGGGCAACCTTACTGCAAGGACAACAGGAGGAAACTACTCCATATATACTCATCCTTTTCCTGATTATAGTATAGTTGATAACTCCCTGCAATTTAATGAATTGTAATTTATGTGACAGGCCAATACTGGATTGATCCAAATGAAGGAGCGCCAGAAGATGCCGTATTAATCTATTGTGATTATGAAAAGAAATCATCTTGTATTTTTCCAGTGACCTCCACGGTAATTGTAAAGGAGAACTGTGACTGTTGTCTCCTTCAACATTTTTATTGCTAACACTGATATATTTTTTTGTTTTTCTTGTCATTCCTGTTGTCAATGCTGTTTTTGTATTCGTTGTGTTCTTCTTTTGTCCAGTTTTTAGTGTTTCTCTTTTTCTTGTTTTTGTTGTCCTCCTCCTACTTCTGTGTCTTCTTCATCTTCTTCATCATCTTCTGCATCATCATCTTTATCTTCACCTTCATCATCTTCTTCATCTTCGTCATCTTCTTCTGCTTCTTTTCTTCTTGGTCTTCTTTTTCTTTTCTCATTATTCGTGCTCGTCCTTTTTCTTCTTTCTTCTTTTTCTTCTTCTTTTCCTTTTCCTCATTCTTCTTCATCTTTTCTTCTTCTCCTCTTTTTCTTCGTTCTTCTTCTTTTTCTTTTTTCTTCTCCTTTTTCTTTTTCTCATTCTTCTTCTTCTTTTCTTTTTCTTCTTTTTTTCTTCTTCTTCTTTTTCTTTTTTCTTCTCCTTTTTCTTTTTATCATTCTTCTTCTTCTTTTCTTTTTCTTCTTTTTTTCTTCTTCTTCTTTTTCTTTTCTTCGTTCTTCTCCTTCTTTTCCTCCTCCTTCTTCTCCTCCTTTTTCTTCTTTCTTCTTTTTCTCTCTTACTTCTTCTTCTTCTTTCTACTTCTTGCTTCTTCTTCTTGTTCTTTTTCTTGGACTTCTTCTATATGTCATATAATTGTTACATCGTATAGTGAAGTTAGTCTGAATGAAAAGTGGCAATGTACTCTTAAGAAATGTTGCAAAAGTTTGTTTTAGAAACATTTTTTATTTGGTGGTAAATATAAATATTTTTGTCCAACTATGTCATTTTCTTCCTTTGTATACATTATTTTCCGATTGAAAAATATAATAGACACCAGTCAAACAATGGTACCGTGGTGGCGATGGATATAAGTGGTTCAAGGAGGATATAGATGAAAATTTCAGGGTTAGTGTTCAAAATCCTTACATAACGTTTTATCAAAATTTTAGTCAATCTTTTCATAGAGAAACTTCAGTAGTTAAACAAATAGTAACATTTTTTACACCCATGCATTATTACCGACGAGATGGTTTAACGAGGTTGTTCACTCTCAAAAAAAAAAATTGTAGCTGATCCGGTGGCGAAGTACACAACAAAACTTTCGTCATAGACGGAGGCTGCGCGTATTCCGGAATATGATGGAACGTTTAAAGCTTTGCTAAAGATAAAGTTGACCAAACTGTCATCGTTTCACGAGATAATTATACTTATATTTTATTCAAACATTTTTTTACAGTTTCGATATACCTTGGAAACAACTCAACTCACTTTCCTTCAGTTGCTTAGTGGTAAGGTTTTCCAAAATATCACCTATCATTGCATCAAATCAACAGCATGGCGAGATCAAACTGACGATCTCACTCACTCAGTTAAGTTCCTTGGGGATAACGAACGAGAATACAAGGCTACAAGTCCACGAAAGCATAGACCCATAGTGCTCCACGACGACTGTAAGGTATGTATAAAAATCATGTAATAATCCGGTGAGACGAGGTCCTTATTGTTGGAACAACTTAAAGATAAGTTAATAAATGCAGTAAGAATTGTTCTTAAGCATACCATTTATTGCTCAAGATCACGGAAGTATTTTTCAAGTGGGAGGGACAACAACGCGGCGGGATGGGGAAATTTAGGCACTATAGTCCCACTATCGTAGAAGAGAGGGGAAAACTTCCAATTAGTCTTGTGCTAAAATGCACTGGTTACCTTGCTTCACTAAAGATATAAGAAAGTTTTATCTTTTATGGTATCTTATTCAATAAAATCAAACTATACACGTATTTGTTACTTTAATGGTATCTTTATTTCACTCTAACATTTTGTTGGGAGGTCAGTGAAAAGCGGCCTTCTCGTCCTGACCGAAAGAAATATGTACCCTTGGGAACTTTGAAATTTCAAAGTTTCTAGGTGGTTATTTTGAGCCTTCTAATAATACAAAATCGACCATCCTCTGGGCCTGTGGCTTGAAAAAAAGTCATGAAATTTACAACACCCTTCGTAGAAGACTAGCCGCGAGGAGGCTGCAACTTTATTCAAGCATCTGATATTTGCAATATTTACATGGTTTTGGATATTAAACAAATGGAAAGATTTGTTGAAGGAGGGAAAGAAACATTGGCAGGCTTAAACATCCCAAAAATTTCTTCTACTTTTGTCCCCAGAAAAGGGGATGCTTTCAGCCCGAAAAAGGACGCTTTCATTGGCACGATCCCGACGATAGGTAGTTTATTAAGTATCTCGAGTTTAAATTTAGGCTCAAAAATGTCAACCTTCATCCTCATTCAAGGATTAATTTTATATGCACAAAAGTGCACTTTTCCCCAGATGAAGAAAAATTATTGCTTTAGATAAAGGGAACTTATGATTTCATAAAACGGTGGCCTGCTTTCCCAGGAAAAGGGTATTTCTATTTCCAGATGAAGGTAACTTTCATCCTGAAAAAGAGGATATTAACATTCCAGTTAAAAACGACATTTCCATTTCAGGTAAAGATTATTTTCATCCTCAAAAAGTGACCTTTAGAATCTTTCTTTTAATCCATGGGTATTGTTAAAGTAAATGGTTTGAACCTGGAAGAATCGTGACATGTTTCCGGAAATTGATCGTGCACGTTAGTTGGAAGTGACTGACGTTTCGATGGTCTTAGCGGCCGTCATCTTCAGAGTCAAGAAAGAGCAAATGTCAGGTTCGCCTATATTTGTATCTGGTTCGTGCGTCATAAGTGGGCGGTTGTATGAGCCATAGAGGTTGGTGGTTGTTTGTGAAAAGCAGTGGGTGTGGTTGTGTGGGCGTTAATGGTCAGTTTGTCGAAGTGTTAAGTATATTTAAGTGTCTAGCAGAAACTTAAATATACGACTCACAGAACACAAACAAGCGACAAAAAACGGAGACAAAACCAACCACATTGCCGAACACCACCGACAAACGAAACACAACGTTGACTGGGAATCGGCAAAATGCATTACTTACAGCACCAACAACAAACAATGACTTGCACTAGAAAGTTGGTATACGAACTTAGAACAAAAACCACTAAACCGATCACAACAATTACCGGGACCTTACAAACAACTTATTTACAAATTCAAACGTGCGAAACAATCAATAGACTTAACACTTCGACAAACTGATCATTAACGACCGCACATGAGTCATAGTCTATGACTCATACTACCGGCCACTTATGACGCACGAACCAGATACAAACGGCGAACCTGACATTTGCTCTTCTCTTGACTCTAAAGATAACGGCCGCTGGGGCCGTCGAAACGTCAGTCACTTCCACCAACAGTCTTTCTCAAGACTACACTAACCTGAACAATCAAGTTCCACAAACATGCCGTGCGTATTGATGTTGCGAGTTATATATGTTTGGGGGCATTTATAGAGTTTTTACAGCTTTTAATGCTAATCAGTAAATTAAGAATATGTATGCTCCTCCTTTCTTTTCTGTCAAAAGGTTAAAGATGACAAAAAACGGAGAACAGTCATCGAAATTATCACGGAAAATACACAAAGATTACCGATTCGAGATGTTGCTGTGTACGATATCGGAGATAATGACGAACAGTTTGGCCTGGAGCTAGGACCAGTTTGCTTCAGCTAGTTAGTTATAATATACATTGTAGCGATAAAGATATAAGTAGTATTTTAGCAGACAACTGCACATTGATATTTCAGATGCGTTCTATGATAATGTCATCGCTTTTGTTTAGGGGTGCTATTTTAACTTCATCGTTGATAAAGAGGGAAGGTTAACAAATTTCCCATAATGATTGCAAAAACAATGTTGATTTTTACTTCCCGTAGAGTATGTGGTATCTTAGTATCACTTGGTGGGAATACACTGGTTCCAAAGTTTCACAAACAACCATTTTGTAACGTCAATCCTTTCCATGGCTTAGGAAGACAAGGATTAAAATGTTGCTGTATGTACTCTAAATAAATCTTTCAAAAGGAACACTCAAATTTGTAAAAACATAACCGAACTTTAGTTAACTTATAAATAGCTGAATCTTTCTCTTGATGTTAGTTTTATTTCTTCTGTTGTTTCCTTATTTTAACATTTAGGATAAAATTGTTGTTCACATCACGTCACAACTTATAGACTTAAGACATTCTGTACCTAAAATAGGTTCAGAATAACTCTTTTTGGAGTTAAACTTACTCTTCCAAATTAACGGTGTAGTGTATGTAGTAACCATACTGAATTGGCTTTATTCAGCTTAAAGTGCACATGAAGTGAAAATTAAGTTTTTCTCATATGAAAGAGCTCTTGAAATTGTGGCGCAACATATTTTA
>JBAHVQ010173471.1:0-18056 GCA_036872915.1 Nanipora kamurai
GTTACTTTCATCCTGCTCATCAGCACTACACTGATGAGGCCCATAAGGCCGAAACGGTTCCGTCTATATATATATATATATATATATATATATATATACATATATATATGACATTTACTATCCAATGATGTGAGCATGAAGAATGTAGAAAATTTCCAGTTGGATTTAACTAATAACATTAACCTGTGCAGGGACGCAACCAGGAATTTCGAAGAACAAGGGTAGGGTGGTGCAAGATAGGCACCGTTAAAATGACTTTCGTCCCATTTCGAATGCAGTAGATACACGTGGTTTGGGGAAGTGGAGACAAAATACAGTCGCCAAGAGGGCACACGGAAGACTAAATCGAGCGAAGAGTTAAGCGATTATTTCTTTCAACGATATAGTTGTTTTAGACGTAATTATCTTCTTTTCGTATACTTGGCTTTTCCTCGTTCACCTATCAATAACAGAGTTTCGTCGTTAACAAATTCTTAAATTCCTTCTGTCATAAATACAGACTTATAATTACCAAATTATAATTGCCAAAATATGTCCAGTCCTTAAGACCGAATATACCAATTAGTGTACTAATTATGGTTAGGTATGCAAATTTTTGCCGATACCTTGTCTTGCTTCGAGCTTAGACCGACGTGAATGTCAGCACATACTGATCGTGATATATGTGCATGAAAGGGCGCTTGGTGCAATTGAAGATTACATGTCAACGTACATCAACCTCCAGGTTTCTGCATAGATTGCACAAATGATCAACCTATACCTTAGCTCACCATCTGAGTCTCGGTGGCTCAATGGTTAGAGCGTCTCATCGGTCATCAAAAGGTAGCGGGTTCGATTACCGTCTGGTGCTCAGAAATCGTTTTTCTGAGGACACGAGCTTCACGGACTTTTAGATATCGTCTTGAATCGATCTTCTGCGCGGTTTGAAAGTTCACACACTATGTATTTCCTTATAACCGATCATAGGTCAATCCGAACATTGATGTAGCTTAACAGTAAGTTGCTATCGGTTTTTGTTCTGCTTATAAACAAAATCACCTTTTGTAGACTTACGCCAGATCTAATGTGTGTAAGACCAAAAGTAGCTAAACTGCTGAAAATTAAAGGCCCTTCGTCGGAGTAAAATGACATAAAAATTACATGGAATGCACTGAAGACAAGAACCAGCCAGCAACTTTAAAAATATATAAGATGAAACATATTACGAAAAATAACGTAATCTTGGAAACTCAAAAATTCGACTCAATATCAAGACGAAAACTAGCTAAACTGTGATATTGAGTTTTCAAGATGTAATTAATTTTTGGAATATGAAACGAACTAAATTTTGCAAATCTAATTCGTGACAAAGTCAACGGTCTTGTCTCAAGTTTGACTGATTGTGTTATAACTTACCGAGACGTTCTTATCCTTCTGATATCGACGGAAAGAATGTTCAAAGATCCTCGCGCGTCAAGCTCTGACTCTTTAATAAAGCGAGCTAAATATACAAAGATACACCTGATTCAGTTTATCATGGGAACACTAATCTCTCATCTGAGCCTTTGTTAAGTTCTTTATAATCATATTAACGTATCGTAACCAACTTCAATCGAGCCATGCAACATATGAACTTTGACCAAACATCAGGAAGACATTATCTTCAATTGTCCGCATCTGCCTCACAACCAAGTTTCCAAGTTTCCTGGCTTCCATACTAAAAGCAATTCAAACGTTTTACGTACAGACATTGTGTTTTATTTCTTTGAGTTTTCCAGTTCTCTATTACGGAATAATGATCTAATAGAAAATAATCATTCGAAATGCACCGTTTTTCATTTTTTACCAGTGTTGGAATAAATGACCCTTGAATTCACGGTCTTTTGAATGTGTTTAATCCATACCTTAATGAATTTTTTTACAAAGGATCAAAGGATTAAACGAAATATTTTACGATTGGTTGTTCAGGTGAGTTAAACAAAACAGGAATAATTAAGAATGAATAAGATTGCCCATCTTGTGTGAATAAAACAGAAGCCCGAGTAATCGACAACGTGGTCAAGTTTTGCTGACGCAACGACCTCAGAGTATTATAGATTTAAGTTGGCATGAATTACATCTTGAACCTGGTGTTTTGCCCTTCTAGCATGTTATGCAACTTATTCGTTTTGTTTCTTCTTCGACATATGGTTTCAGGTGGTAAGTAGACGGGACGAGTATGTCCACAATTCATATTATTAATCTACGGTGGTAGAATTCTCAGGCCTTTGATAGTGATAGTACTATAGCATGGAACTTCTTATACATGATCGAAATACAGTTATAGCTTATTGTCTTTAGCAAATCTAATTTATAACCCCGATAGTTACTTTTTCCAGTTTTTACTTGTAAAACAGGCTAGTTTTAATCAACAAAATAAGGAGAACTATATCGTATCTCTTGTTTACGCTTCTTTGGAAATGTAAGATTAATGGTCTGATATTCAGACGCTATTTTACTTAAAGTATTCATCTCCATCACTCGAGTGCTATATATAAACGCACCTAAAGAGAGCCAAAATTTTCAGAATTACCTTAGAAATAAGGGGCAAATTCATTATTAAATGTGGTAATGGTTGGTTGGTTTTTACGAAATCTCAAAAGAAGTAAATAAATCTAGTGTGACATATTTGTGTTGGTTAAACTCGTTTAAGAATGCTAAGTATAAAGGAGGCTTCTTACACCCATGGTATACAGATTGATTCGTATGATCTGAATTAAATGGATCCGATTTTCGTCTATACACTGCGGAATGCCAGTCGACCTGATCGATCCAATTTGGTGGATCTGACTATCGAAAACCCATTGTAGTCAACAAGATCCGATTTTTCTATCAGAGAGAAATTGTATACAATCATGTGAATCGGCTCGAAAAGTATGACATGAATTCGTTTTGTTTAAATCTAAGTGAGTAGTACCCAATATCTTTGACATTTCGTTGTAGCTCTTAGTGGGTAACTTTGCATCTTTCTTGTTCTGGTTTCCTGGCAAGTTATCTTTGTGTTTACCATTTAATGCTTCCTTCCGATAGAAACAAAAAAAAAACAAACGAGTAGTAGACATTGTCTACGATTGTTCGAACTTATAAAACTTCACCGCTGTACTTTTGTTGCATTGTTGCTTAGTAATGTACAGCTTTTGGAATCTATAATCAGAACTTATTCCTGTAAACAGTTGCTAGTAACATGAATTGGTTCGGTCAACTCGGACATTTTCAGCTGAAGAAGGGCCTTTGCTCAAAACGTCAGAATTTTTCTACATATATTCGGCCGTCTACCAACCTTTCAACTTTCTGCGCTGTTTTATGTACTGTCTATGCGGCACCATACATTTTACAGAGTATATCTCGGTTGGAAAGAGACTCCTTTACAATCTGACCCATTTGATTTTGATTTTAAAAAGTAATTTAGTGTTAGCATTATAGCATTAGGTGCTTATAAAGACCCTATTAAACGAAAGGAAGGTTGAAGTACTACTGCAAAGCTACAAAGAGAGCACCTGAGTACGGTAATGTAATTAACATTAGCCTTTGATTATCCTCTGAAACAAGGACAAAAATTTAGTGAGAGCATGTCGTGCTGTCTAACAAGCAATAACTCTTCAACAAACTGATAAAAAGAGATTAGTGAAGGGAAAAAAGTGAGGTAAGGAAAAAGATAATCTAACCGGGCGTCTTGTCTATCAATTCATCCTGTCTATCAAGCTTACTCTTGCGGCCCTTTCTAAACGTTGTTTCCCATTTTGAAATCTCCTCGTTAATCTACGCTGTTACGAAAGTTTACAGTGCAAGGCTTTTATTACCAGTATCCGAAGACATGATTCGAATATTGGAGATAATTATTAACCCTTTACCGGGCACTGTAGCGGCTACAGTGTAGCCAAATGGCAACATACTAACTTTACTCTGGCTAATGTCAGACGATTTTACTCTGGCGAACGCCAGACGATTTTGCTCTGGCTAACGCCAGACGATTTTGCTCTGGCTAACGCCAGACGATTTTACTCTGGCTAACGCCAGACGATTTTACTAGTCAAGGGGAGACCTCCTGAAAACCTGTCCGGTAAAGAGTTATAGACTTACCGGGCACTGTTGCCAAATGGCAACATATTAATTTTACTCTGGCTAACGCCAGACAATTTTACTTTGGCTAACGCCAGACGATTTTACTAGTCAAGGGGAGACCTCCTGAAAACCTGTCCGGTAAAGAGTTAAAGACTTACCGGGCACTGTTGCCAAATGGCAACATATTAATTTTACTCTGGCTAACGCCAGACAATTTTACTCTGGCTAACGCCAGACGATTTTACTAGTCAAGGAGAGACCTCCCGAAAACCTGCTCGGTTAAGGGTTAATAATAAGTTCGTTTTTGATATAAACCTATTATAACTGCAGTTATTATTTGAATCGCACCCTCGATGGAAAATGCCTTCAAATGCAATCAATATTTTGAAACTACAACATAGTTTTCATTGTTGTCCTGTAATAATCATAATTGCAAGGTTGATTAGTGTAATCCCTTCTGCCCTCTAGCGCTTTCTGAAATAGAATGAAGTTAAAGTACGGATTCAAAGTTGGACAGGTCCATACAGGTGTCCCAAATCACATCTCAATATTGTCTTATTCAATATATTGACATGCATAATATATTGACTTATCAAACTCATTAATAATTCATGAGAAAAATTCGAAAGAAATGAATGTTTAATCGATATCTGTGAATCGGTGAGAGATTTCGCCTTGATTTACATAAAGTTTTTCCTCAATTTACTAAGTTAAAATCACTCCAACTTGAAAAATACACTGGAAACATGCTATTTAGATGTGTCCGTTTGACAAGTAAGATAAAGTATTCGCATATGATCTGTATCTGATTTACTGCAGCTCGCTTGCAGCGCGCCCAATAAATCAGATACAGATCGGCTGCTCATGCTTTATCTATTATATGAAGACTAAGTTGGTACACAGCACCATTTTGAAAACTATGAACAAATTTGCTGTCTTACCAACTGAAAAAAGGATGTCCACAAGCATGTCCCGGTAATCGCTGCTTACTGTAGCCGTACACGTCTTGATCCAAAATTTTCCTTTGTCAATCGTGTGATATAGGTGACATACAAGGAACTGGAATGACGCAGGGTGTACAGCTGGGTTTCCCTGCTCTTATCGATTGCAAAATTGATGTCTCTCGTCCGTCTAAACTGCTTCTGGCGTATACATGGACTCGAAATAACATTGATGTTACTATCTACTCAAGATTCTCGGTCCTCATATCGGGAAGCATGTTTATTCGAACAACTGCTAAGGAAGATGCTGGTATTTATGAGTGCGTGGCTAGAACTTCAAGTGATCGAATACTACCCAAGGTCTACAGGGGAGTGAAAGTTAATCTGGATATATTATGTAAGTAAATTATATAAAACTGAAACTGTAGTGTAATAGCTGTACGTTTCGAGAGAAAGTTTAGGAGGGTTAAGACGCAGTTTCCCAACTCTTATGTTAAACTTACAATAATTTTTTACCATCTATTAGAAAGTTGGATTGCAACATTTCTGGATTTTTAACAATTTTGGAGGATGATTTGGCTGCTTTAACTGGCTTGTCAACCAGTTTGAACTATATAAGCATAATTATATCATATACCGTGATGCTCTGTACAAAGGTTGAGTTATATTTTAGTTAATTTAACTTAAATATTACTCTTCATAAACTTCAGATCCACCTACAGTCATTAACATAAAAGACGCAGTAACGGTTCCTCGTGGTGGTGATGTTTATCTACCTTGCACGTCACAAGGAAATCCAGCTTTGGTGTCCACCAAGTGGCAGTGGAATGACCGACCTGTACCTAAAACATTTCAATCCATGGTTTTCTCCAACGGAACACTTTATATCAAGAATGTTCAGAAAAGCTTTGAGGGAACCTTTAAATGTACACCTTCGAATAAAGTTGGTGCAGGAAAACCAGCGACAACTTTGTTGAAAGTGGAAGGTTTGTATTCCACAACCGTTATATACTTAGTTCAAATACAGGGCAGAATAAATAGAAGTAAATAAAAATATATAAACTGAGATGACACGTAAGTGATAGCATCAATAGGTCTGTAGTTGGGAGGAGTTGTCGGGGGCAGAACCTATCTTTCCAATTCAGTTCCAATGTCCGCCCGCTGTAGTGTAGGTGTTACAGTAGTTCCCTACTTTAAGTTTAACTCTTTCTTGTGACCAAATCAGACTTTTATAATTTTACTCAGGGTAATTCAAGCCAGGGTGTTCACTTTTTGAAGGAAGATATCTTCACCAGCAAGAATTAAAGCAAGAGCACAGAAAGCTGTTAATTTAGGCGTAGTCACCATCGCACTAATCTGCTCAAACTCAAGTGATGTGTGTATTTGTCTTTGAAAAACCCACTCGTACGTTTCATTTTCTAAATTATTCTTGAAACCGTTCTATTACCTAGTACAAATATGACATAAGAGTGTGGAAAATCACTGAAGGCAGTACTCTACCAATTAACGAGAGGTTGTCATCATGGAGGGGTCTTGCTTTAAACTTAAGTACTACGGTCTCGTTTTTTGGTGGAGCACTTTCTTCGACTTTTTTTCTCGACGTTCAATACTGCCTAATTAGCAATCTATTTTTGATGCTTTGATAATCATTTAGTAAAGAAAATTGCTTTCTGGAAACTGTCATAACTTGATTCAAAGCAAGTAGTTTTAACTGTCAACAGTTCAGTTGCATTCACAGTAAATTATTTAATGTTTCTTTTTTGATTATTTTATGTAGTTCTTCCAGTATTTACTCTAATTCCACCAAAAATATTGACTGCTAAGCTGGGTGACAACTTGGGCATGGTTTGCCGAGCCATCGATTCCCATATAACTTGGAGAAAAGTTGATTCATCATTGCCGGAGTTTCGAACAACAACTCGTGGAGGTAGTCTTCTCATTAAGAATGTTCAGTTGGAGGACAACGGTATATATGAATGCATAGCCAGTTCAATCACAGGTTCTGCAAGCCAATTTACGGAAATTGTCGTGACATGTAAGTTGTAACTTTCCTTTGTCATTACAATTCGATTTTATGGAAATGGTAGTAAGCGATGGTTATGGCAGAATCTCTAGTGCCCTGTACCTGAATATCATTGGGATATACCACAAAATCTTAGGCAATTTTTGCAGCCATAAATAAAATTCCACACTAGGCAGCAGCCAATCAGGAAGCCGCTGTCATTTACAAATAGTCATTCTATAGGATTCATCTTTTTCTTGGGCGCTGCCCAGTAGGATAACAGGTAAACCAATATTACAGTTTACAGAAAATATTTTATAGATTCTTCAGTAAAAGCAAGAAAAATTTTACATAAAATGTTAAATGCAGTAGCTAATTACTTTAAAGGGGTCATCATGTCAAAAATTAAATTACTTTTCTTACGAGCTTAACTTTTTAGCTTTTGGACACTGTTGATCGATGGTTTAACCCTTTCCATACATGCAAGGATTTTTCCCTTGACGAGTAAAGTCGTCTGTTGTTAGCCAGAGTAAGATAATAAAGCAGACGATAGCATGGAAAGGACTAATGTTGTCGTACAACGGAGATTTTCTTTTCGTTAAAATTCATATCGAGAAACGTCATAACGTTATAGAAAACTTTTCTGTACATCAACATTCATCCGTTCATTGAATTCTAAAATGGCGCCCATAAAAATCGAGAACGTCAAGAATTACTACATTAGATCTCGAGTGAAAGACAAGATACTGCGAAACTAGTTTAAAACATTTCTCCGAAAAAAAAGCAATCAAAATTCCTCCCGGCTGCTCCGAAAACGTTGGGGGTTGGTCAGGAATTCTTGTACCCAACATGATGAGAAATCCAACCGTCTATTTTTTTTTCATTTTTCGTTGTAGTTGCTAAAACTACGTACTTTATGATAATTAAGGCAATGACAAAGAAGGAGAAGCCAACGAGAACCCAGTGTTTACAGAAGTTGTAACTAGATTACAAAGGTCTTTTCTATTAAAAGTGGCTTAATATCGCAACGTTTGAAAGGGCTTGAAAATGCCTGTGTTCAAGTGTGCACCGATGAAACACGAGAGACTCTACATTGAGATATAAATAATTTCTAAGGGCAGCCATTTAACGTATGTAACCTAACAAAATAGTATCAGTTATTGATATAATGTTCGGACGACTAGTAGACGTTCGTCAAACTCGTTATCTCAGAAAAACGGTTTCTGAGCCCTAGATGGGAATCGAACCCCCAACCTTCTGATGACCGGTGAGACGCTCTACCATTGAGCTACCACAACTCAGATGGTGGGCTAGGGCGCACGTTCGTCATATGTACTGCCTAAGCGAAAGTCGCGATATAATAAATAATAATCGATTCCCGTCTAAGGCTCAGAAATCGTTTTTCTGAGAGAACGAGCTTGACGAACGTCCACTAGTCGTCGGATATGTACTAAGCTCCCATATGAACTACGTTCGTGTAGAACATTAAGATATAATGTTCTCTGGTAATTGAAATATATAAATAATAATATAATAATAATAAAAATAACAAAAATAATAAAAATAATGATAAAAAGGCTACAGTTCTGGACAAAATTCCCCGACAAATAAAACCAACAAAAGGACAGGGCTACTCCTCCATGCCCCCCATAGTACTTGATGGTCAATCTACGCGAGAAAAAAGTTGAGGGCTTATTGTAATTGTTGATAAAACAACGTTTAGGTTGGGGGAAGGGAAAGAGGCGTTTTATTTTAGTAGAAACAGTGAGAACAAAAAGTATTAAGCGAGAACTACTTTATGGCGCTCCCAAGATCTTGTCCACGGTTGTAGGATTACAACATAAAATCATTCTGAAAATTCGAACTCGACTAAGAAGTCATGCATCAGGAGGGATACCCCATGCAACATCTCTCATAAACGCTTTTAAGTCCAAAACGTTTGATTTGTAAATGATCTTATCTTAATTCTTCCTTACCTTTTTTTTTTACCATATTTTTATTTGCATTAAACTGCGTCAAAATGTACGTTTTCAGCTACTCCAATTGCCCCAGTTATTATAAAAGTTGTCATGTCTTCAACGTCAGCTTTCATATCTTGGAAACCAAGCTACAATGGTGGATCGAAGCAAACTATGGAAATCTGGTACCGAAGCGCTAATTCTGATGATTATCACTGGAAAACTATTCCTCGTATTTCTGCTTACGTAACATCGTACACGATATACGATTTAGAACCTGAAATACCGTACTTGTTTAGCCTCCGGGGCGTCAACAAAGAAGGATTTGGTCTCTTTAGTGAAGTTTTTTCTTCTGAAACTACGACATTTTCTCCAAATTATCGGGAGAAAAATAATGAAGGTACGAAACCTATATTGATCGAAGCGCAGTACAATAGCGCCCATTGCTTTCTGTTGTTGACATATTAAATAATTTTATCAGTGTAAAATATGGGAAGGGAAGCATTTATTACACAATACCAACTTCAGTCTGACTAAGCTGGTTTTCAACAGAGAAGTGTATGTAAGAGGCGAGCATACACTACTAACATTATAAACTTAGGAGCTTGCCCTTGCATGAACGTGCGTAAGTGCTTTAATAATGACGAATACGTCGTTCATCCTTCTTTGAAATGATGTATGAGTTGATGTCATGTTTATGATTCTTGTTCAAGATCGCATTCGTAATTTACGTTTTCCACGTTCTCGTACAAATTTGTTATCTTCTTTCTGGTTATGTTTGTGTTGGGGACATAGGCCAATGACTTGGTGGTGTCTGTTTAATCCTCCATGCTTTGTGCCATGCGATGCCTGATGCTGGTGGTGTTCTGGGTGCCGGGCACTGACCTACGGTGCCGGGTACTATTTACAGCGTGCCGAGTGACGAATATCAAATGTTTTGTGTCATGTGCCGTATGTCGGGACTATAGTCATGTGTTTTGTTTCACGTTCGATTTTAAATTTAAAGCATTGTGTTTCTGCGTGCTAATATTAATGTCAGTGGCTCTACCAATCCCAACGGTAATGCCAATGCCGAACCTAACGGTACTACTCATCCTCATGACGTCATGTTGATTTTTATCGTTATCATTATTATATTACAAAATTCCTTTACAGGAGGAAGCGCTCGTCAAGTAAAAAACATAGTTTTCAGCAACGTCCTCCTGTTCATAAAGTCTTCAGCAGCCGATTATTTTTGAGATATTTCAGGTCGATCTACTTGGTGTGCGGTTCTCCCAGATATATTGATAGAATATCGAAAGAGGGCTTCCACATGAAAGGAACTAGATCTTTTTGCGATTGTATAAATAAAATTAACCCTTCCAAAATACGAGTGGATCTGTGAGTAGAACTGTGCATAGACTCCGCTCCAATGAACTCATGCTCGCCTTGAGTAGTTGGTGGAGCTCAGTATAGCAACTGGTCATACCATGCAAATTTATAAATTACCAACGATATTCGAACATCAAACAACGAATAACCTGTTGCTACACAGTAAAATTTGCTAATCTACACAGCCTGACCTGTTGCTTATGCTTAGCTTCGCCACTGTCCTTGAGATGAATAGGGGAAAGGAACACGGACGCCGGCTCATTTTCGCCCGTTTGATCATTTTGTTATGAATGTTATAACTAAAAACCTTACACTTGCTCTTAATTACATGATTTGGCAATTTGTCATGGATAACTAATTTGGAAAAACCAACGTAAAGTTGCATGCGGTCCCGCTCGCCGCCGAAGGATTAAGAAATCAAGTCATACTTGCTGTTACAAACTGTCATGATGGTATCTAGTTGTTCACATGTCATCCTGGTGGATGATGTGATTGTTATATTATCTGAACGATAGAGCTTGCTGGTAATAAAGTGTAGTTCGATTTGAAAATGTCTTTGCAATCAAGTCGAAATTACATCGTAACTATTTATGCAACTTGTTGCTTAATGAAATATTTCTTAGTATTTTTTGATATTTGACGATCCTCGGAATAAGCGTGGGGACAAAAAGTGGGTTTGTCTTCTTTGCCCTTCCATTTTAATAGACCAAAAACTCTGTTATTAAACTGCAACTGTTTATTTAATTTCGTAAATTACAGTTTGAAACTATTAACTCCTTTTGGTCTATCTTGCTGTTCAAATTGTGGTGTGCCAAGGACTGAGAAAAACTGCGAACTCCCGACGGGACTCCAAATTTTTGGCACACAAACAGATTTAACAGCAAGAAACATCAAAAGGAGTTAACTTGCAACTGGTCATCATTATGGTTCTTGTAGTCGCTATTTGTTGTCGTTTTAATTATCATAAAAAGTTTCACTGTTTTTGTATTTTCAGATAAACCCTTGGCTCCCAGCGACATTCAATTAAACATCACTCAAGAGGGCTACTTACTTTCTTGGTCTTACTATCAGACCCCTGGGCATCCGCAGGTTCAATTTTTTCTTCTTGAATACCGGGAACAGAATTCATCACTCAAATGGAAAACTATGAAAGATTCGATTGGTTTCGACAAACGACAATGGTTTATAGATAACCATAAACTTAATACAAATGCGTTCTACGAATTTCGAATGTTTTCATTTGGAGGAGAAACGTTCAGTGAGCCCGCCTACGTCATTCAAACAAATATCTTTGGTAAGGCATTCCATAATAGTAGATATTTTAATTTCCTGTCATTTTTCTGAGGATTTTTAAAGGGGTGAAGTTTTATTGGTGCCACCAAAAGCTTTATTTAAGCCTTTGACACTATAAATAGTGGGGGATAAATGGACGATTACGTTCGTTTACGGTATTAATTTGAGCGGGATAGCACGCAGGGATTAATTAACCTCACTGTGCAAAGTGGCATATCCAAATACCGTTACGCTATTCTTAAGGATGATAAATTAGATCCTTATGTATTTAATTAAAACTAGAAGGAAAAAATTTCTTCCGCTATTGAATTAGTTGGTTTTCTGTCGAGACGAGCTTATCTTTCTTTGCAAATGGGCAGGCTCTAAGTCACTTGTGTGTACGCTTGTAGTTATGTAGGTGTACAATATGTGCTTATTTTCAAAGTGATTTTCCGCCCAATATCTTATAACAAGAGATTTGGATTGGTTGTTTAGTAGGTAATTTGGTGGGTGAATTGTTTGCTTCTGGTTTTTTGTTTGTTTGGTGGGTGGGTCGAATTGGTTGGTTGTTGGTCTACTATTCCACATGACTTACAGCGTGTGATTTCATGTATCGCATGTGAAGTAAAGGTTTAAAGTCTCAAGGGAAACTTTTTTCTCACATTTTAGAATTTTTCCATGTTTATTTTCACATATGTCGAACCGATATTTATTACAAGATTACATGTGCGAGGACAAATTGAAATACACGACTTTGCGAGGAAAAACGTTTTACTTCGATAACCACTTATTCATATCCAAAAACTATAACGGACTAACTGTGTTTTATACTCAAATTAACCTAATTTGCATAACGTTAATGTAAATTTAAATATGTTAATGTGGTACAACGAATGTCTGTCTTAATAAATCTCTATCCTTAATAATTATCTTATTTCTAGTTGACTGAGATCCTTGTTTATTAACTCTTTCCTGCCTGAGGACTTTCCCCTGGACGAGTAAAATCGTCTAGCGTTAGCCAGAGTCAAATAGTTAAGCCTATAATGACCCATATGGACAAGAAGGAGTTAAACTTTATTAAATAACTAATCCTTCGGAACAATATCAGTGCCAAGCATAAAACACAAAGAATTGCCATAAATGAGTACTGAAGTTTTAATCTGAATTTTCGTTATTAGCTTAGCCACATCTTCAGAGATTTATCTATTTATGTCATGAATGTATAACAATATATGATTACAAGCAGAATACTTATTACAGTGAAACTCATAATGCTGTAGAGAGAATAGAATGTGATCGAATTTTTAATTGTTTTTAAACAAATGAGATCCTCTCAGTTCACTTGATTTATTTGATAAACGGGCATAATTGGACATAAAGCAATAAAGTGACAAGTAAAATTTTGACAGACAAGCAAAGACAGGATTATGAAAATAGGTTAAGATGTGGTGAGCCAATATTAGCATTAACTTTGGTCAACACCTCTTTTTACTTGTTTTCATAATCCTGTATTTCCTTAATGTCTTGAAAAAGTAAATAGATAAATCTCTGATGTTGTTGATGTTGCTAAGGTGACTCCTGACAGTTCTGTTACTTTTACAAGTTGCAACTAGTAAGGTCTTCATTTGCATTTGTGTTGTTAAAATAATTATAAGTTTGGAAGAGAGGGAATCTATCAGTAGATATAGTGTTATAAACATAAGGTATTTGTCAAATTGTGCCATTTTCTAGTGTTATCATGGTGACTGAAGTGATGGAGCATGATTTGGCATATTTTTATAATTATTTACCAAAAAATTGACTTGTCATCTTTGGTATTCTTTGGTGAGATTTTCTAGAAATTAGTACCAGGATGCATTTTCAACTGACGAATAACATAGCAGAATATTGGGTGAGGTTATCAGAATAGATTTTTTTGTCATAGAATTTGTGAATTTTTGAAAAATCTTGTCTTACAAAAATTTTGAAAATGAGATGCATTGTTACACTTGATCAGTTGGGTTTATTTACCAAATATTATAAAATTCCACTGAAGGAAACATCGAAAGAATAACATTTTTGCTGATACAGATGGTGCTGTCATGATAAAATAACAATTTGAGAAGATTACTATCTATCCATGCCATGCCATATGTAGTTACCACTCCCCAATTAATAGTAACCATGGGGAGCCTCCTCAGGTTAACGATGAAACGTCAGATTAAAACTTTATTACTTATTTATGTAATTCTCCCCTGGTGAATCTTTTTTAAACATGTCTTTTGCTCATTGTTTCCTGTGTGATCACATGTGAAACAACTTCCCATGAACAAATTTCACATGTAAGATCTAGCATGTGGAAATTTAATAAGGGCTTTTGGTTAGTCAATAGGTCGATTGATATGTTGGATGGTCAGATTGTTTTTTGAGGAAAAAAGTCATATATAATTTCTGTAGAACACGATCTTGATACTCATGAAAATTTTTGGTTTATTTCACAGGTTCTGCCATACCTTCAAAGTCTTCAGCTGGCAGTAATATCACAATTATTGCTAGCGTTATCTCAGTTAGTGCTATCCTGTTTTTTGCAAGTTTCATTTACTGTTTTTGTTTCAAAAGGAGAACAAAAAAAGAGTTATCGAGGAGTGAGTATTCAAGAAATTCCCAATTGTTCATATACATTTAAAATGTTTCAATATTTACAGTTATCAATTAGGGTACAGCTTATTATAATAGGAAAATATATGTTAAAATTTATCAAGTAATATTATAAAATAGGCTGGTTAGTACACAAGTTCTGATTGGTTAACCATTGTGTTTGCACGACACTGTTCTGGTGTCACCATTATTTACTACTATATTTTGTGCTATCACATGCCATTACATGCCATTCTGACAGTAAGAAAAATTTATGGTTTGATAACATTTATGAAGAACTGAACTGAAGAAATATCCCTGCATATTTTACTGTTTGGCCTCATTTCATAACCTGATTTAAACACTCAAAAGAGTTTGTATTTGGAGAACTCTCACAAAACAACTTCTGACCTAATGAGTTATTCCAAAATCTTTCTAATTTTTGCATCTGGCTATGTAAACATGGGAAATTAGTTTCTATTCCTTAAATAAGGATCTTATTGTCAGGTTGTATATACATGCCATTGTGATTATGGCTATTATTATTATGATTATGAAATAACTAAAGAATAGTTTACTACAAGGTATTTATTTACAAAATTATTTGTTCATTCATTTGTTTATTTGTTTCCATAGTAACAAAAACCAAAAGAAAATCCAGAGTCACTATTCCATACAGGTATGCAAAGCTATGAGATTAACTTTTTTCATGCTAGCTTGAAGGCAGCAATTCTAAATTGACATTTTTGGGTTTCCAACAAGATTTGACAAGATTTTAAAAATTCGACTGAGTTTCATCAATTAATAGAAACTGGTCCGGATCTGCACCTTGGATTGTGAGGGAAGCATTGGACGCAAAGGAAGCTGACCACGGATGGGGTAACAGTGGCATAGCTAGCCAGCCTGATGTTTTTTGAGCAAAGTAATATCTGTCTACCCTGTCCCCCTGTCCTTTCTATGTGGTCAATTGGGTGTCTCCCTCCATCTAGGAAAAATGGATAATAGTCCCCCCTCTCTCCCTGTCTCTCCTGGTTATGGTTCCGTCAGATGACAAATAAGCATCCTAAGCCAAGATGATATGTTACCTGCACTTGCAAAATATTGTCTGTATGACCAGTAGTCATAACTGTCACTTATCTTCAGACATTGATCTCTTCATTTGTTCCTGAACAAATCCAATGAAAAGTCATGAAAAAACAAGAGCCTGCTTGCTTTTCTTTGAAATCAACAGTTGCACTTATTAGAAACCTTCACCTAATGTTTGTCACTAAAATTTCATCAAAGCATAATTCATCTTGCTAGGTTACATTTGTTCCATGGTGCGTGTGCAAATGTAGGACAAAAATAAAGTGCATTATGTCATCAAGTGAATTGAGTGGCAGCAAAAATCAATTAACGAACGTTGGCCGAATTTGTCAATGGTCGCAAGTGAGAGAGATCATTAACAAATATTAAATGCCATTTAAATTTGCTGAAATTTGAATCCCAGCCGTGGTAAATTAGACTTTTTCTCCACTTGTCCAGTATAGGTTCGTATGGGTTCGTTCACTCGCAGTAGCGCTAATATCCTGGTCTGTTTTTGTCCTAAAAATACTATACTTCAACAGATTTGCTTGCTCTCTTTAAAAATGAACCTTCTCGTACAATAAATCGGGGGCAGTTACCGTAGAACAGCGAAAGTGAAAAGGGTTTGAACCAATTAGAGTGATTCATAGCAGTTTTCACGGATATTAGGCATGCAAAACCGAGACAGAATCAGAAATTCTTAACTTCCATTCTGACCCATGATGATTCTGAGGGCGACGAAGAATTTGAACCAGTGCTTTAGCTTATGTGATCAGTGTCAACCAGACACTGATGATATAACTGTTCTAGCTTGTAGATTTATTCAAATAATGAAAATTCCGATAACCCATACTAAGGATCGGGGATTCAAGAGTAGGGGTAAGCCCTGCTTGAACTTTACCCTCCCCCTCCTTCTCCCAGTATATATAAAGATATCTCAAGTGAGGGATCAAGGTTTGCAAAAACTGACAATAATTCCTTGTTTAAAGGCTTCAACGCCTTTTGCTGTTCAAACTGTTGTAAGCAGAAAAACTCTGAGCTTGTGACGGGACTCAAACCCGCAACCTTGTGTATGCTTGCCAGACACTCTGACCGCTAGTACGAGGACCTGTAAAGCCACTTGGACGAGGACCCTCCTCTTTGTTGGGGACTTAATTCAAATATTATACCTTAATATAAGGCTAAAATCGTTAATTTAATACACAGAGAGAGAGAGAGAGAGAGAGAGAGAGAGAGAGAGAGAGAGAGAGAGACAGAGAGAGACAGAGAGACAGAGAGACAGAGACAGAGACAGACAGAGAGAGAGAGACAGAGAGAGAGACAGAGAGAGAGACAGAGAGAGAGAGAACAACGGGATTTGATGAGGATCTCATCAGTAGTTATAGGACAGTGGGAGGTGCAACAGTAATAACAATAGCGACAAAAATAGCTCACAACAATAGAAGTAACGATACCAATAAGCATAGGAATTATAGCAACAGAGGTAGCAGGTGCAGTAGCAAATAGTCACGGTAGCAGTCTACTAGCAGAGCTCACTGTCATTCGTACCCGTTCTTTGGATAGTAGGCAGGTCGAATATATGTTCGAAAAATATTAGAAGGCGCGTGGGTGCCACTAAGTAGGTAACAGACTGACGGCATAGTAGCCATGCACGTTTTTACAGACTCGAATGATTGATCTAAAACTTTGCTTTTGGGGAGGTGGTTCCCTTAGCCTGAATGTTGAGACTTAGAAAGCTATACCGTAAACTCCCCTACTGAGATAACTTGGACAAAAAAAGAATACAGGGGTCTTTGTTAGTGATGCAGAAACTTAACCAAAGAATATAATGCACCAATATGTATGGCAAGCTATTTTACATTAAAAAAAGTTATTTCATACAATGTATTCTAAACTCCTTATTCAAACAAAACAACTTCATAATTCTTAGTAAAACAGCTAGGAACAGGAGCGCAACTAGGATTTTTGTGAGGGGCCCAAGTGTTGAACGAGATTCCGGACACAGACTCCCCCCACAAATTTCTGAATTGTTAAACCACTAAAATGCCGTTTCCTGCAATTTAGGAACATTTTTCGCTCAAATATGAAGATTTATATATAAGGTTTTGTGTACCTATTTTTATTGCGTAAAAGATTTTTGCCTGCTATTATTAAAAGGATTAAAATCCCTGCCACTCAGATGGTTGGTGATCCGATACATAACAAGTGGCTAATACTGTGCAACGTTCTACATTTATTAGACTATAACTATCAGTTCTATGACATTTTAGACCTTATGTTCCTAATAAACTATTTTCGAAATTTCTTTGTTGGCACCCTTGGGGAGTACAAAGGGTTTTAGTATAACTATAATATTATTGCTGTTATACATACATAGTGTATATATATATATGTACACATATATATTAGTATATATATATATCTTGGTCAGAAAAGAGCTCAATACATCAAGGCTGTGGAGCAATGATATTTTGACCGCTACAAGCGTGAAACTCGAGTAACCGAATTTTAAAACTGTATAAGAACGGCCACTTATTTTGTATAGGGTACATATATATATATATATATATATGTATATATAACTACAGACGGAACCGTTTCGGCCTTTTGGGCCTCATTAGTGTAGGGCTGATGAGCAGGATGAAAGTAACTGCTATTTACAGTCACCTTCGATGCCTCACAAATGTGGGACATCAAAGTCATTTGCCAGAGCGCTCTAACTGCAAGCAGTGAGCGTGCGCACGATGCAAA
>JBAHVQ010173492.1:0-18054 GCA_036872915.1 Nanipora kamurai
TGTTGCACTCGGAAAGATCCAGAATTCTAGTATCGTTGGGAATGCCCGTTGGTACTTCTGTGATTCGTATCTGACCTTTGCAATAAACTGTCTTCGATGTACATGTACATGGAGGGCAGCTGGCATGTTGTTGGGAAACTAAAGAAGACAGTAAAAGCAGTAAAATCAGCATTCTTACTGTAAAATATACATCGAGCATCGGTTAAACAAACTTCCGTATGTTTACAGATGGCGTTGTCTCTGTAGTCCTAAATACACCCAAGAGTCCGTAATATCCATTAAATACGCAGAAAGTCCCTAACCATGACACTTTTCTTTCTCTCTCATTTTTTGAAATATATAGAGGGTGCAGTAAGGATCCCTTTGCTGTGCAACAGGTTATTTGATGGGTCCATGGATTACAGATGAAAATAACAGCGCACCAAATGACTTTAAGGCAATTTTAATGATCATAAAAAAAATTGTTGCTAACAATTCGTTGCTTATCATAAGTGCCCTCGTTGGGCACTTATACAAATATGCATCTTTAAAATATGTAGAAAACCAATAGCCGGTTGGGAAACTGCCGGAATTAACTCTAGAAAACCTGACATTTCGAGCGACGGCCCTTCGTCGTAGTGAATGAAAGGGCCTTTGCTCGAAACGTCAGTTTTTCCAGATCTAACTGGTTTTCTACAAGTTCTTCAAAGCCGGCTACGCAGTACTCTAGTCTTATATCGTTCTTTAAAGTATGGTCAGTCGTCAAGATCTTTTGGTCAGAAAATAGGGAGCCCTTGAGGGATCAAAATATGTTTTTCTGAGCAGTAGTCTAATCGCGAGTGAACGAGAGGGCTTGGGATGAGTAGGTCGTTGTTCCCGCGAAAATACCATGGAAAATACTATTAAGCAAGGCAAGTTGTCCAACGGCAACGGTTATGAAAGTGTTAGAACAATTGTTTTGTGCAGATCATGTCATGGTTTCGATGTATGAGATTTTTCTTTGTTTTGAATTTATCGTACAACTTGTCTGGAAAATGGAATCTCGATTTTCGTATTGCATCTTTCATCGGAGTCCAAGATTTTTCTGCTCTATTTTGCGATACAAATACATGTAATTTACAGTAATTTAACTTAAAGTTCGAATTTAATCATAATCAGAACTTGAATTTCGTTCTTCAATGCCTAAATATACAAACTATGAGTAATTCATTTTTCATAAGCTATTCCAAGACAAGTGAAAACGAATATAAGAGTTTCTAAAACCTGTTTTATTTTCGTGATCTTTGTCGTTTTTCGACAAGGTTCACGGCCACCATTCAAAGAAAAGAAATTTTCAAATTTAATGACCATTTTGGTTCCTTCTTCAGCAAAAGTTACAAGAAAAGGGCTCTTCAGTATATTCACAGTACTTAACTAATCAAGAAATGGATATTTGGTCCTGAAAGATTAACTTTTTACTCACGTTCTACAGACAACGGCAAAACCTTAGTTTCGACGTCGGCGCGGAAGCCCGACGGCGGATCAAGAAAATTAACAATATCATCCGAAAGTAAAAGTGGCATCCGGTCACCATCGCCGTCGCAGATAACGGCATTTCTTAAGCCCCCTATTGTCAGGGGCCACTAGAGTAAATTTGGCGCCCCCTCATCATTCGGAAAATTCAGACATTTACGAACGCGAATACCTGGAAGAATTTAGAGAGCTGAGGCATCCTAGAGTCCCAGAAAATTTTGGAAATAATCAACTCTTAACTCTGTAGGGGGTGGGTTTTCAGGTGGTCTCCCCTTGACGAGTAAAATCGTCTGGCGTTAGTCAGTAAAATCGTCTGGCGTTAGCCACAGTAAAATTGTCTGGCGTTTGTCAGAGCAAAATCGTCTGGGGTTAGTCAGAGTAAAAGTAATATTTTGCAAAATGGCTGGCAGCACCTGGAAACGGGTTGATAGTTACTGTTTAAAGCTAGTTTCAAACTTAAATTAGCACAAAGTAAAAGCATCGGACAAGATCGCAGGAGCCCGGGAGCACATGCCCCCGCTTTTTTTTCCAAAAATTACGGATAAATTAATACAATATTTAAAGTTACTTTGAAAAACTTCACTAAAAATTTAAAAACAGAATAAACGGCGAAGTAAAAATGCACGCATCTAGTCCAACGCTTATGGGTTCCGGCCACTGATGGTCCCATCCCAAGTCGGATATGGCGGAAACATGGCCAGGGGCGGATTCAGGAATCCTGGAAAGTAGAGTCTGGGAAAGAGTGTCTGTAGAAGGTTTTCAGGAACCTCACTAGGGTCATTGGTTCACCGTTTCACATAGTTTCAAGAACACACTCCGTATTTAGAACTTTACATTTTGTTAAAGACCTCTCTCCAAAATAGAGGGAATGCCGTCTCAGAGGATTCAGAATTCAAAAATTTCCCGGGGGAGAATCCCGGGACCCGCTTAAATAGTGACATCAAAAAATTTCCATCCCCAGATGACATTTTGTTCGTACGGCACTGTCTGGGACAAATTACATCTATATAGATCACACAGGCATGGAGATCTGGGGGGGGTTATCATCAATTCGCAAGTGGAACTTTTGTCATCGAATATCTTGATGAAAAAAACCGTCCAAGACTCGGCCCTCTAATAAATACTCAAAAGGAGAGTTCGTTGTTTCGAGAAACTTCCGCACAATCCAAAATCATGTTTTAATTTCTGTTTTTACGCTTTATTCAACTAACCACATTCAAGCAAACGAGAGTCTTACATCATGCGTTTCTTGCCTGCCCCCCCTGCCCCCTACTAGCACGCCATTGCTTAATTCTGAGCAACGAACTTGATTATTTGAGAAACATCCATTTACTGTGTGTAATGCCACCAGGCAACCTCATGCACTTTGTGTATATTAACATTAATGTCATACCTTAATTTTAGTTTCTGAGAGCGGTGTGGTTCGGAAATAGCATAACAACTTCTTGGGCTTGAAACCAGATGAGTGCTTGAAAAATCCATAAGAGCCAAAATTCTTCATACCAATCACGTTGATATTGGTCTCAAACGCTTAATTTCTTGAGTTCAACTACAAGAAATTTCTCCGCACAAACGTTTTCATATCAATGTGGAAAATGTTAAAGGGAATTCGTCAGAATATCATTTTCCTAAGTCTCGATTCCCTGATATGTCACTTGGTTTCCCCACTAGTTAAAATAAGTTTTCATACCAGTAATATCCTTAAGCAAGCAGTTGGATCGCAGAAGGCTTCGTTCCAAGTGTTAACTGCTCCGCAGTGCATGATATATAATTTTCACTTACGTTTTGCTGAAAGCATGAGCTGTCAAAAGCAATGTTGATAGCTCAAACATTGTCTGGAGTATAAAACAAACTCCTGTGCAGTGGTATCCAAAGAAGTTCAAGTAGCGTAAAAGTTTCTTTCAAAACCTTCAAAAACAGTTACCAACAGTGAGAGGGAGAGACTAGCTTTCTGAAAGTCTGGTGCATTTCGACAACATTTCAACCACTACCTGCCTTTCGTACTAGTTTATCCCTTATTAACCCCTGGAGCGAAGCAACCATAGCGATCCTATATCATGTTTTACACGATCTCTGCTACTCCAAGCACGGAACGGAGACACTTAGCCGACTTCATTGGGCTTCCGTGACGAGCAGAAGAACGTTGAATTATTGTCATTGTCAGCTCTTTCATGCTTTACGACTGTAGTCAGTAAATGATAAGAAAGAAAATTTATGGGGCTATTCAATCAAGAGATTTTTTACTTTATTATAAAAACCGACATTTCGAGCGACGGCCCTTCATCGAAGTGAAAATTAAAATATTAAATTTTCGGATTTACACGTCGTTCAACATTGCCTTCGCGGCACTCTAC
Organism: Nanipora kamurai; assembly: GCA_036872915.1. Taxonomy (NCBI): domain Eukaryota; kingdom Metazoa; phylum Cnidaria; class Anthozoa; order Scleralcyonacea; family Helioporidae; genus Nanipora; species Nanipora kamurai. The sequence continues at coordinate 3,846 of JBAHVQ010173492.1, forward strand.
GGCTATATCATTGTTTGGATTTCTTTCACCGCTTTTGGCTTTTTTTGTTGGGTTTTTTTTTGTAATATCTGAAAAATGTTGGCCTACAACATCAATAACTTCGAAGAGACGAAGACTACATTAAATGTAATAATAAAACCAAAGAAATAATCAGAATGTTAAAGATTGAAAAGTAATCGTGCGATGTGGAGACGGAAGAGTCTGCTCATTAACACTTCAAGTACTTCTTATGGGGAGCTAATTATCTGGGCTGAAGATAATCAAATAAAAGGTCAGAAAGGTCATGACGTAGGCCCACGTTTTAAAACCTTTATCGTGCAGACTTCTTAGGATATTGAAACAGGGATTTTGAAATATCTGAAGAAGACTACTTGAGTTCACTTTTGAATTGTGTAGGCGAATGACTTTTCGCGGTTCCGCGTACAATGACCCTTAAAACTTATTTTACGTTATATAGGTCAGTGGCGCCGTCGCAAAAAATTTCAGTCGAGCTAACCGGACTGAATGGATGTCTAATCGAAGGTCATAGAATAAATGAGCTGTAAATAACTTATTGTTTGCGGTACAAAGATTTTAGTAGCTCCTCTGTAATCTTTAATAATGAGGCTGCCGTAAAATTGTGTTAATGTACTCAGAAAAGACAATATGATAAAAAAGACGAATTAACTGACACAAAAAATGGGTGCCGTCTACTACATTGGTCTCATCGTATGGAGCACGTTTGAATGTATTCTTGTGAGTGCCATTTGCTTTGGTTGGCCTCAGCTTCTGGAAGTGTTGGAAAAAGAACGTTATTTTGCCTCATACTGTTATAACGATAATAATAGCACACTGACAAATATCAACCAGACCTTGAATGGCGACACTTGCTCACAACAAGACAGCATTCTTAACTTGGTTTACTCCTTCTCGACTTTTGCAACTGCTACTGCGGTATTCGCAGGCGGGAGGTTTCTGGATATTTACGGATTCAGGAAAACAAGACTGTTATCTTGGTAAGTATATATAAATCGCGAAACGTATTGCTGTTAAATTGTCGTAAAATTATATACTTGTACACGTATGTACTTTTGTGTCAGTTAAATAGTACAAGACAGGTAATTTATATACATGAATCACATAAAAGGGATTAAATCACAACCTGCCCTACATACAAGAAATAGTAATAGAGGTATTGATTAATGATAGGAATTGTAACAGACTTAATAAATAAGCTGATTTTTTAAAATATTTTTGTAGCTGATTCAAATTTTCCTGTGAACACTGTATATGTAACTAGTACCCAAACCAGATGGCTATTGTTAGGGTGAGATGTTAGGGTGTGATGCAATGACTTGCATGTTTACTGATCAACATTTAGGTCATTTGCATATATTCTTAAAACTTGGCACTCGTGGATCACACAAATCACAGATCGCCCAAGCTTACAGTTGGAATGTACTTTATGTAAGAACTTTAAATCCTAAGGCTCATTGCTGTAATGAGTAAAATCATTTGGCATAAGCCAGAGTAAAATACTTTATGAGTTAAATACAACAATTTATTTGATTTATGTCAAAATAATAACATGTCCACCTAATTGCCCTAAATATGGTGAAATAAAGTTTATCTGTATTGCAAAATAAAGTTTAGCTATCCCTGTTACAAGCTTTAGTGCCCACATTTGACATTCACTTTAGTTGTGCAGTACAACTATTTGTTCATCATAATTCCTTATAAAATTGATTTTCTTGTACATACAAAATACAGAATTTCTAACTGTATGTTGATAAGTTTGTCATTAAATTTTAAAGCAGAAACATAAAATGTTTACTGAAGTGCAGCAAGCCCAACAAAAGGCCTCCATCCAACCATAATAAATATACCTTGGGAACTTATAGCAACAAATTTCTCCTGGCAACATGAGTGTTTAAATTTTTTAATGATCATTAATTTATGGCATCATTAAACACTCAACCACAACATGCAGTAAATCAATTTCTGACAAGTTTGCCTGAGTTGTATTCTAATCTCTTGGTAAAGCTAAGGGTTGAGGTACTTTATTTACTGAATTATACCAGCTTATTATTATAAAACTGGTAAATCCATGGCTGCTTGAGTAGGTCAGGCATTGTCCACTACCAGTCACCATTAGCTGCCTTTTTGACTACAGTTCATATATTGACTACTGTACCTGGTTAACTCTTTGACTAGCCTTTCAACTGGTATCTCCCTTTTCAACTGAATAAAATCATGTAGCATTGGTCAGTGTAAAATACCAGGGAGTTCCTGTGAACAACAAAAGGATTAATTTCATGGCTGATTGAGCCAATTTGTGACAAACAAGAGCTTGAAATTAAAAAAATAAAATCCCAATTAAAAAATTAAAATAATAAATAAATAAAACCCTATACATGGAAAGTTAAAGTTTAGTTTCAGTTGTAAACTATTAAGATAACTGATCAATCTGGCTAGAATAGCTTGATTTAAACTTTATTAACTACACTTAATGTCCAGCAGCATCAAGGAGGGGACAATACTCAGACATTTTTTGTGAGAGGGCTTTGATGGGACCGTTGTGAATTTTGAAGAGCCAACATTTAGGACAGGTTGAACCCTGCATTCTCTCTTGTGATTTACTATTTTGATTAATAATAGCGTCCACTGATAACAGCTACAGCTGCCGCATTATTAATAGCCAGTAAAGCTATATTACAATTTCGTCGCAGTTTTGAATACTCCAGCTAATTCTTTATTAACCAAAGCAATTATTGATAACAGTTATGGCTGACAGTTTCACCCTGGTAAAGTTGTAATTATTGTAATTATAATAATTATTATTAATATGTGATTGTTTGGGATTGATTGTGCTCCACAAATACAACATGCCATCTAACTGCCTCCTGCATTCAGGAGTGTTTTAAATTTCATTCAAAAACTTACAAATAATTGATGAGCATTTTAGCCTATCAAGTCACTGATAATACATTTTGTGCATGGACTTTATTTCTGATAAAACACGCAGAGCTTGTTATTCTCATATGCTAATATTTTCCTCCAACAATGCAAGCCATTGTTTGGACTCCACAGAGACTAGGTTTTTGAGGTTAATTTTTGAAGCTGTTCAATAAACTTGCAGAACATGTTTTATTGGGTCAAAAGGCACTCAGGCTATGCCCTTGTGGTTTTAAACCTGATAAAACACTGCTGCTTGTTTATTAAACATTACACAAATGTCTAAAATCTGGGCTGTTCTCAACAATTCAGTTTTTTTTAACTTATTATTGTTATTATTATTATTAGTAGTAGTAGTAGTATTTGTAATAGCATTAGTAGTGGTAGGAGTGGTAGTGGTAGTGGTGAGGGTAGTGGTAGTGATGCTGGTGGTGGTGGAAGTGGTAAGGGTAGTGGTAGTGGTGGTGGTGATAGTAGAGGTAGTACTAGTAGTGGTATTGATGTTAGTAGTGGTAGTGGTGGTAATGGTAGTGATAGTTAAGTGGTGTCAGTTGTATTGGTGTCAGTTGTAGTGGTGTTATTTGTGGTGGTGTTAGTTGTGGTGGTAGTGTTAGTTGTGGTGGTGTCAGTTGTAGTGGTGTCAGTTTCATCAAGTGGCATCAAGTCACCAAGACTCTGATGGTATACCTTTGCCCTGCCATTTCGAATGGTCGGATGGCAGACCTCTGCTGCCTAGTCGGCATGCCAAAGGTAAGGAGTTAGCAGGTTCAATTCCCATCTGAGGAAAAGAAATTTCCGAGTTGATAACAGTTTGAGTAGCGGTGAAGTAAATAAGATATCAAAGCGTATTTACAACTTGTTGTTAGATTGATAGAACCAATAACTACTTGAAGCTGCTACATAAACAGTATCATTTAATTCAATCACTTCTCTCACATAAACAATGTCACCACTGAGTACATAGTTTTGACGGATCTCTGCCTTTTAATTGTTAATTGTACCCATAATTAGATAACATTTCTCCTATTATATGAAAACTTCATGTATTAAAGTTCTAGTAGCCAAAAGCTTGTGTTACTGAAGCAGGACTACATACCATAATATCTCTTTACCATACTGTAATATACCACATTATATTTATGTATTGAACAATTTTAATGATTCAAGTATAAACGATGCATATCTTTCTCTTCTTAAATTTAGTGTTATTTACATTATGGCAGGGATACTAATGTACTTATCAACTCTCGGTAAGTTTATATAGTGACTCCAAACCAATCTTGTATCCAGGAACTTTTTTTAGCTAATAGTAGCCCCTGGTTAACCCCAAACTTGTGCTGCTCTGACTTCAAATTCTGATTAGTTTTTGGTTTGTGTGAAAAAGTGATAGATTTAAATTCGAGAAAAGAAGGGTTTCATTATTAACATTAATTAACCAGCAATTTCAAAAAATAAAGAAGAAAACAAGCTCCGAAAACTAGCATCTTGTGAACGGTTTTCAACAACTCCGAAAAGAAGATGCTTCTTTTCGCAGTTTGCCTTCTTCTTTTTTCAGTATTTAAAACTGAGCAACATATAGCACTTCTGAAGAGTTAAAACATTTTTGAGGATTTATATCTCCATTTCTATCAAAGCAATAATTAACTTGGCTTCTTATAACTATATCACTTTTGTTTCTAATTAGTTATCGACTTAAAAAAAAATTATTATTACCAGAAGTCGGGAAAAGATTAATAAGTCATTATGGAATTGTATTTTATTTTTAGTTTTTGTTGTTTGGGATGTTTTTACGAAATACTTGTCTTCTTCCTTCAGATGCTCATGAATTACTCTTCCCAGGGATCATTTTAACATCTGCGGGAGGAGCGTGTTTCCTTTCGTGCTTGGTGAAGGTAACGTTTTAGGTTAAAAGAATGAGTGACAAAGAAAAGTTGGAAGAAACTCTTTAATTTTAAAGGAATTTTTAAATTACAGGAAAGAGTTTAGAATTTAGAGTAGATATGGCACTCCCATATCCCAAATTGTTTCATGACGGTAAAATTCGTTTAGTTTGTTAACACACAGACATCTCATTACGTAATAACGTGTTGTAATATTAAAGATACCGTTGAATGTATTTAACAAAATCATTTGAAAGTATGCATGTTCGTTTATCTCAAAGATTTGCGTGGGTTTTCCCGTAACTATGCAATGTGTACCGGCCCACCCGATTGGGAACACTTGGGTTGCCGAGAGCCAATCAAACAAAAGAGGAAAGTAGTACACCAGGTGGAAAATACCGCTTAATGAACATTGAGGTTGCTACATTCTCTTTTTCTGCGATTGGTTGTTGACTAGTCAGTCGTATGAAGTTCTGCTGGGCCTGTATACATTTAGGGGTTCTGTTATCTTCGTTCTCGTTCTCCCTCCTAAGGCTAGAAATAGTAATTGTCCGACAAATTACCAACCCTTGTACTCTCATAAGTGTAGCTTCAATTTGCGCATTTCCACAGTTTTCCAACAGCCGATATTTAAATACAGATAATTACTAACTCCAATACCGATTCTGGATTTTTAAAATTGTTGAGAAGTAAACGGGAATGAGGCAGCCAGAAAATAACGTTCCTTTTAAATTAAAAACCTTAGTGCGTATAAAAGAGAAGTCAGCAGCTATGCTACAATCCTTTGAAGTATCCTTCAGCCACTGAACAGCACATGGGCGGCTCTGTTCGGTTAATTCTTTTCTTTGTTTTCTTTAGTTTTAGTTAATTGGAGTGTTGCTGTCTTGCGTGATTTTAATTAGGTGCTGCGTAATTATGGCGTCATCCAACGGGCCGTTGGTAATTGCTCTTATGAAGTCCTGAGTCAACAGGTCGAAAGCTTAGCAGTAAAATAATACGTGGTGTACCACAAACTATAGATAGTTTAACTATGCTACAGTTGCAAAAAATTATTTTATATGAATATCCCAACACGGCGAGAATATTCGGAGTTCGTCAGTTCTTTAGATGCAAGCACTAGATTAAAATAAAAACTACATCAGGATCTACTTCGTTTATATTTGCTATTTGTCTGAATTCGCCATACCGAAGTTGCAGCAGAGAATAACTAGGTTTGCATTGCATTCTGGGACTGTTTTAGGGACGCATACAAAAAGCTCGTTACTGATAATCCTATGATGCAATGTAAGCTTTGTTGTGACCAGGTCCTCCATTCAACTTTGGACAAGGCTAAACGCAGATACGTTCAACTGGAGGTTGAATTCGTCAGAAGACCATGGTCCCCAAGCTTAAATTTCCAGGGGTATGCGCTGCATTTCATACCAGTTGCATTTTCCTTTGCAGTAGATTATATCCTGTTGAACAATCAAATTATCGCCTTGAGTTCCGGATCGTAAAGTATTAAAATACTTTACAGATCACAGCAATAATCATTTCCACAACCAAGGCATTCTTCTGGTCATATCAAACGTTATTTTCTTTGTCAGGGAGAATGATATTACATTACCATGCCAGAGTCTATATACAGGAGGTGTGACATCATCGAGACGGAATTAAGGAAACACTAAACCCTATTTACAGGCTGAGATGTTGAGACGCTATGATGCCAATTAGAAATTATCACCACCACGAATAAGGCATCACACCTCCTGAAAATAGACTCTGGCATGTTATTGTAACATCATTCTGTCTGAGGATGACTTTGAAATAAAGTCAAAATATCACAGTTTCAAAAATAGTTTTGTCTTGTATTGACTCATATCTTGAGTTTTCAACATGACATTATTCTTCGGAATATGTTTTATTTTGTACTTTTTGAAGTTGTTGGCTGGTCATGGTTTTCTTTGTCGGGGAGAGTATGGTTGGTTTTGAATGCCTCAATAATTTAAACCTAGCAACGCACTGTCTGTTTTCGTGTCGATATTTTCTGTTACAAGTCCTCAGGGTTCGTAGCCTAGGCCACCTTTGAATCCTTGAATTCCTTAAATTTTGGGAACTGTTTGTTAAGATGTGAAACTGCATAAGAACCATAACTTTTGAGAAGGGTCCTTGAAAAACCCTTGAGTTCTCAGTATGTAGTTTTGACAAGATAATTACTTAATTACTTCTTACATGTCCTTTTGTTTCCGTTATAAATAGACTTTTAGATTTTAGGTCTTCGAACATTGTGAACGCATTGTAGTTCGATTTTTAATTGCTAAAATGTTTAAAATATATATTATCTCATCGTATCTATAAGGAAAGCTGAGGAAGTGGGATTCTGTGGTTGGAAGGATCCTCATAAAGTAAATTGTTCGCCCGCATGCAAGGTCCTTGAGAAAGCCCATAGATATTGTTATCTTAGAGCCAATATCCAGATATCACTGGTTGACGTTGCTGTTCAAGGAAGCGCTTGCCATTCGCCCACTAAAGCCACTGCCTAATCACGGAACAAAAGCATCGAAAGATCTAGAAGTTTCTTATAAATAGTTCTTAGCTCATTGCTTTTCTACATCTATAGGTATCGCTGTCGTGTGTAACCGAAACAGCGTTCAATAGATTTGTGAATAAAATGTCAATCCAAGCGGAGTTACCTTTGTTGTATGCTGATATAAAGGTATCAACATCGGTACAACACGAACTATTATCCAGATTATCCCACAAAGCTAGTGTTTTCTGCAGGCGAATTGCGTGACCAAACTGGTATTGTCCAACATCGATATAAAACTAGAGTTCTGCGTAGGCAGTTTTGGACGACTTGTTGAAAATCAAAAAGGTTGGGAAACTGCCAGAACTTAACTAGGAGTAGAAAAACTGACGCTTCAAGTGAACGCCGTTCGTTCGGAAAACCGAAGGCTCTTCCTTTCGACGATAGGGCTTCGCTCGAAACGTCAGCTTTTGTACTCCTAAGTTCCAGAAGTTTCCCACCCCTTTTAATTTTCGAAAAATTGTCCAACATTGTGGGGTGTCACAGTTACGATCCTGGCTTCGAAAACATCAAGCAGTCGGCCAGTTGGCTAGCAGCAATTTTACGGGACTCCTATGAGGTTATCGCCTTCTCCCTAAAACGTCTGGCAGGCATTACGATGTTGTATTTGTAATAATATATGTTGTGTTTAAAATAGAAAAAACAGCGGTTTGTCAAGTTTAAAAATTCGAACGCGCAGCACGAGAATTTTCACACTTAATAAAATGCATACTGTGAGTGTTTTAAACTGCTCAAAAAAACGTCTGTTAGTGAATGCGTTTCTTCCGTTAGTGCTTGATCGATCATTGTTATTAAAGTAACAACGCTTCATGCAAAGTAGGATGATAATTTTAAATAAAATTATTTCATATTTAAAACGTTCATCTTAACTAGCAATCCAATTCGATACAATTTCAGAGTTGCAAGGCACCTACCCATGCATTGTGAGAATCATTTACCCCATATTTCCCATGAGGCTCAAGTCAAATCCGTCCCCTGGCTTTATGAAATAGCAAAGCTTCATGCTAATTATGATTGCAATTAGAAATCCTTGTACACGATCAAAATACGTCCACCCAACCGGACAATATTCCAGTTGAATATTAATGAGTTTTTGGATAATATCTATGTTTCTTTCACTATACAAGGGCCTACTTGGAAGAATACGGATAAAGTGAATGTGTATAAATTTACCCTTGGCAAATGCAGATGATGATTGATGATAATTATTATTATTATTATTATTATTATTATTATTATTATTATTATTATTATTATTATTATTATTATTATTATTATTATTACAAGTCTGCACTCTGTCTAATATATGAAGGACAGTGGTCGGGGAACATTGGCGCCCAACTATTATTATTATTACTATTATTATTATTAGTAGTAGTAGTAGTAGTAGTTTTATTCTTATTATCATTATTATGATAATATTAATGATTATTATTATTACTATCATTATTTTCACTATTATTTTATTATTACTAAATCCAACTTACCACAAGTTTGTTGCAAATTGGCTAGCCGCCTCCAAAATGTGGGGCCACCACCACAGCCAGCAAGGCTGTCATTTATTACTTAACATAAAAAAAACCTAAGAGAAAACTTTAAGATAGTAATACCATGATCAGCTCCGTTTCTATTGACCTCAAGGGAAGTTTAGTCTCTAAACTCCCTCAAAAAGAGGGAAAATTTTGATTTTTTTTCTAATTAGTATAAATGTGCAAATATCCCATCTTCGTTAGAATGCAAGAACGAATATCTTTTCGGATTAGTACACATGAAGGAGTATTAGAACCGAAAAGAATTTTAAACCATGCAAACCTTAACTATATCTGGTCCCTGATGATGGCATTACAAGCTAATACCATGACATATCGCTTAATTAGTTACTAAATATCCCCTTAAATCACTGGTGGTCTTTTTAAAAGTTTCCTGGGCCTATGGCCCGTGAGATTTCCACAACTCATCATCTTGCTGGGACATTAAACAACTAATTTTCCCTTTTTATCATGGTATAACTTGTAATAACACTGACGTTTTGAGCGACAGCCCTTCGTTTGAGTGAAAACTTGTTTCAGTCTGACAAAGGGCCTACGTTTGAAACGTCAGTTTTACTATATATAAATAATGGAATATAATAGAATTTATTATTGTTATTTATAAGCAAACCTTGATCTTATACATGTACTCCCTCTATAAATTCTAAACTTTGATCTGTGTGCTTTTAATCCGTACTTTGTTAGTCTGTATTTTTTATTTACACTAACTAAACGTTTTCACTCAAGGTTTGCGGTATCATTCCTTCTCGAAGATACACAGCTATTAGTGTTATGAATGGTGCTATTGATTCATCCGCTGTCATTCTTTTATTGTTTAAGGTAAGCACCTGAACTTCGTATCTGAAATTTTTATAGAGAAGGAGACCAGAAAGTGTATCGTAGGTTTTTATGATGTTAGGTTAGGTCCTCAGTGACCCATGGAGACTTTAGTATTTTATTGTGGCTAACGCCAGACTACCAGGAAAGAGTTGATTAACTCATGAATTATTGCTCCGACGAAATTGAAAAAACGACTCAAAAACTTTTGCTAAACTTAACTTTGACTCAACTTTTTGCGAAGATTTCAAAAAACTTTGATTTGAGCGAAAATTCGAACAGGAACTTGGTGAAAATCACAAACGTTTACATGGTACACTGATGTCGGTAGATTTGGCTCAATTTATTATACCTCCACCTGTTAAGCAACTTTTCCACTTCAAGTTTAGCGACATTTGCAACCAACAGTTACAAATACAAAAATCCCCATCCCCATTCCTAATCCTAAATCAATCCTTATCCCAATCCTTATCCCTAACACTAACTCTATCCCCAACCCTGACACTGTCCCTAACCCTAACTCTATCCCTAACCCTATACCGAACCCTAACCGTAACCCTATCCCCTAATCCTGACCCTGTCCCTAACCCTGAACCTGTCCCTACCCTAACTTTATCCCTAACCCTAACCCTAACCCCAACCCCAACCCTAACCCTAACCCTAACCCTAACACTAACACTAACCCTAACCCTAACCCTAACCCTAACCTTAACACAAACCAGATCCCTAACCCTGACCCTGTCCCTAACCCTAACTCTATCTGTAACGCTGACCCTAACCCTAACCCTATCCCTGACCCTGTCCCTAACCCTAACTTTATCCCTAACTCTAGCGCTAACCCTATCCCTAACCCTGACCCTGTCCCTAATCCTAAATCTATCTCTAACCCTAACCCTAACCCTAACCCTATCCCTAACCTTGTCCCTGTTCCTAACCCTAACTCTAACCCTAACCCTAACCCTAACCCTATCCCTAACCATGACCCTGTCCCTGTCCCTAACCCTATTCTCTATTCCTAACCCTAACTCAAACCCTAACTCAAATCCTAACTTTAACCCTCCCTTTTACCGTTATCCTAACCTCAGCAAAAGACTCTCCGATTCGTTCCTGTACATCCATTCAAAAGCTTATCAACTCACTCGTTCTTAGTCTTCTCACGGAAACCTTATTTTAAAGTGTACTTACTAGCAATCACTATTAATTATCATTTTTTCCAAATTTTTCAGTTAAGTTATACTGCTGGATTATCATTTGAGAACATCATTGTGATCTACTTCACCTTCGCTGTCGGCCACTCCATACTCTTCACCTTTACATTATTTCCAAAGAAATTACCTGATTGTGATACGAACGTAGTGGATGAAAGAAATTGTACAATCGACCGCGTTCATGAAAATGGAAGAAACGTTTATGTTCAGGATGTTGATGATGAACCACCAAATGAGCGAAAATATCCAGAAAAAGCCTCTAGCCTCAGTATGGTTGAAATTTCAACTTATCACGGAGAACTGCAAATGAAAAATCAATCCAACATGCAATCAAATGAGGAGAAATGTCCCGACAAAGTCATATGTTCTTCTGATGATAAAAATCCTGATATTCCGGACAGCGCTGAATTAGAAAATCAAAGTCACCTTCACCAAGGTATTGCACGTAAATTTTTCGGCGTAATCGCTAAGTCTAGTAGTTATGAATATTTAAAAAACACGGACTACGAGTTTTTTTGAATGACTTCAAAACCAAACCTCTAAACACGCTATATAATTGGCGAAGAAAATTTTAAAATTGATGTTCTCTGAGCGGAGAAAATTCGACAAGGAATACAAGCGTGCCTTTATCGTATATAAAGATACGACAGGGTTATGATTTTCCTTTGTATTTTTATCATGAATTATAAATGATTTTTTGAAACAGCTTCAAAGACGTCGCCTGGAGATTCGTTTCTGTAGTTACTGATTTCTACAGACCTATCCTAGTTTTTAATATTACAAAGCGTCGTGGTAATTTGGAGGACAATTTTACTTAGAACGTTTTGTAACAATTCTTTATGTAAGAAATTCACCTTCATTAGCAATTTGTAAGGTGCCTATCCATCGTAAAGTCATCAACCCTGTATTGCTTTTAAGACTCTATTCTCTGTCTTTCGTGTTATCAGGTATAAAAACTCTTGTGCGTGGTAAAATACGAACGCACAATTGGACGATATCGCAATTGAATTTTGAATAGCAATTGAATTTTGAATAGCAATTGAATATTGAATAGCAATTGAATATGAGTTTTTGAATTGTGCGTGAATTATTCGATGAATAGCGCTCCGCACAGTTGCTATTTTTAAATCCAAAATGCGGACAAACAAACTAAGCTTGACTGTAACGAATTCCCAAATGACCCTTTTTTAATTGTTTGGATTTAGAATTTATTAGAAAATGCGAACAAACTTTGCGAAATTGACGTCATCTGTACTTTTCGTTATTGACGTTGCCTGTAGGAGGTCATCGTGACAGAGAGGCGAAGAGCTTTTCTTTGTACCACAAATTTCACTTTTGCTGGTTGTTAGCCATTATATATTAACGAACAGACGCATGGATGGCGTCCCTACAACCGTGAACCAATCCAAACTCTCTGCGTATTCATCACGAGCCAATGCCGTTGCTTCATTTGTATACATCGTGGATCACGTCAGAGAGCTGTTCTGGTGTTTTTCAATCCCGCAAAAACTCCCTGCAGGCTTTTAATCATCATTTTGAATATTTTTGTTTTCAAAATTCTCCGTTTTCAGCGAAGAAAACGCTGATTCAGCGTTTACGTGTGGACGGAAGGCGAAACCAGATAAAAACGTCTCCGTTTTCACTTGAAATCGTATACGTGTGGACATGGCCTAAATAGGAGTTGTGCTGTTAAGAATTAAAACGCCATGCTGAACAATCATATGCGATAGTCGTATCGTGTAGATGGAGCCTAACAGTGATTTTATTGAGCATGCTTGAATTAACCGCGAGTTTTTCGAGAAATCTAATATCACATTTGTCTTAACCGACGACTCATCAGGCCCTCGTCATATCGTTTGCGCGAAGAAACCAGCACACTGCAGAGAAATCTTTAGCTTAATTTTCACTAGGCAGAACTTTCTGCTCGTGCTACTTTTTTCTTGTTTCTCATTGGCTTTCATAAACTCTTGGGTTGCCAAAAGCCAACGTGACCAAACACAGAAGCAGTGAGCGCGCAAAGTTCCACCAAGTGGAAATTAGGCTAAAAGGTGGAAAACGTCCTGAGGAGAGACGACAAGCAACTAATGCAATTTATTACTGCATTGTTGAAATCAGTAACAAAAACCAGGAAAGTAGGAGCCAGGGGAATATTACGTGCACGTTTCCGGCAATTTTTTTAATCCTTTAACAATCAAGCTTCTGAAAGCTTGGTTTAAAATTCCACAAATTTGTATTTGTTAGCTATGTATAAATTACTTCATGGGAAGTGCGTCCATCCAGGATTCACGTGAGAGTTGGATATGAGTCAGAAGTAGAGTAGTGAGCGAAGCGAATGAGTAGGGTTTTTGAAACAAACCAACGAGTGTGTTAGTGTAATACAGAAGCAGCTGTAGTTTGTTTATTTTATTCGTATTGACTTTTTCGTTATCGTTGGAAAAGTGCGAAAAAACCGTCTTTCGTTCCTGGTAGGACGAAACACATTTCAAGCACATGAAAAAATCGTTTCACGTTCCTGATCTGCTGGGGAAAACATAGCGAGGTTTTCACATAAATAAATTTATCGGTAAATTATCCTCATCAAATCCCATTGTTCTCTCTCCACATTGTATCAACGATTTTAGCGTGATGAAGTATTTGATCCAACTTTCTAAGGAAAACGGGAACGGTTCTTTTTGTTCGAAGGACTATTTTAGGAGGTAATTAAACATGTTAAATGCGGCTGACTGCAATATTTTTAATATTTGACAATCACCATTACAATTTCCCTGATAGTAAAAAGGATCGTACCCGCCATTCTCAGAGACTTTTCTGAAACATCTTATGAAGCTGAAATCGTTGATATAACGCAAATAACAGAGTGACAAATCAGTCTAATAAACCCAAGCATAAACCAAACAGTGAACAAAAAAGAATGTACTATGTATAGTTTGTGGAATACCAGGTTTTATTTTAAATGCTAAGCTTTCGACCTGTTGACTCAGGACTTCATCAGGGCAATTGCCAACGGCCCGTTGGCTCACGTCATAAATACGAAACAGCTATTAAAAATCACACAAGACAGCAACACTCCAATTTAATTAACTAAAACTAAAGACAACTGAGTAAAAGAATTAACCGAACAGCCAACAGCAGCCGCAGTTTCCAACAGTCAACTATAACATGGAAGAATTCGAAAGGAAGGCGCTCGAGACCGCTCCGCTGAAACCAGGTATGTGGAAACGTTATGTAGATGACACGTTTAGCACTTGGTCTCAC
>JBAHVQ010173502.1:0-18052 GCA_036872915.1 Nanipora kamurai
AACGACCAGCACGGTCAAGAACAGTAACAAAATCGGGACGAGTTATAAATAAACCCATAAGATATCGTTGAATGACAGTGCTATACGTTTTTCTATATACCTTTATGATACGAGTTACATTTTAGTTATCTTAGTGGGGAGATGTTATGTTATTGTCATATCTCCTTGTAGTGTACGTGTTTTAGTAACCTTATAGTGTGTGTTTTAACGTTGACGCGTCTTTGGCGCCGAATTCTCGTATTGAACAAGTCTAACAATATACCTGAGACTGCTACAGCTGCAGATTACTCAAAAAGAGATCGCCTTTGTTCCTTTTTATTTTTCAGATAACTGGAGAGGAGGATTACCAGAGAAAGTATTTCCATCTTTTAGATATGATGAAAGACCTTCAAGAAAAATTCTTAATTTCTCAACAAGATATAGAGGAGCATGTGGCTGGTAAGTTGATCCCAATCAGCCATGATTTTCTTGATTTTCTATTAGTATTTCAAATTATTATCATTAAACTGAAGGTATTCTCTTTTGGGTAATCACCCCGCCAACACTTTACCAACCTGAAAAGAGGGTGATGAAGTTAATTAGCTCATCATCACGTAGTCATTCGCAGCCCTATATTTACAGCAACATCAACAAAACATTCGATCCAAAACACGTGTACGAAATCTTTAACGCCTCCAATAACTGTTGGTGTACACGCCATGAGGGCACAAACCATAAGTTGTTGGAAGCGTTGAAGCTTTGAAACGTAGTTAATATTCCTGATCGAAGAATTGGCTTTGATTGTGGATTTGTTGCCCTGCAACGCAGTGTCTACTGTAAAACGCATTTGACGTATATAAGTGGAAATGGCATCGCCTTCAGGAGCGTATTACCCTCAGCTTGTGCAGACCAAATACGCAACGGCCAATTGCACGATATTGATGAATAAAATTGTGCACCGTTTCGTCGATATGTACTCGCCCATGAACCCGTCTACTTTTCGCATTATTACATTTCAAAAACACTGCAAACGAGTTCTGCTTTCAACGAACAATTCCTCCATGCAACTTGCTCCTGTTATAGGTACCCTACTCACCGTGTTACGTATTTCGTTTTCTCGAATTTTGTCAGTGTCCTTCCTTTAATTTTTATTCTATTTTTCTTCCTACGCGACATTTTATTTTCAAATTAATCTTGCATTTTTAAAGTCCTTCCTATCGAAACATAAACTTAAAAGAATGAACTTAGGGGTTTAGACATTACTTCGAGTTAATAAGTAACTGAGGCTATTTTGACTTTTTCCTGATTGTCCCGTGTACACTACTTTGCTTGGGAGGTCGATGCATCCTGTATCAATTCAAATTTTGATTTGAATTTTAGTCTGAGGCTAGAAAATCTTTTCCAAGTAATCATGCAGGGGA
This sequence comes from Nanipora kamurai, assembly GCA_036872915.1. NCBI lineage: Eukaryota > Metazoa > Cnidaria > Anthozoa > Scleralcyonacea > Helioporidae > Nanipora > Nanipora kamurai. Next base: position 1,401 of record JBAHVQ010173502.1, read on the forward strand.
ATCATGCATATTCACTGGGTACCTTTTTCAATTTTGTTAAAAATTGGAAAAAAACTACACTTTTCTGTACTTGAATAAGTCATGTTTTTATTGACCTGTAGTTGTGGATGATTAAGGACTTTTTCTCTACCGTGTGTATATATAATTACTGCATGTATTGCGAAGCCAAGATATAAAATTTTTGAAGCAGTTGGACATAAATCTTTGTTGAATTACAGTGTAGCTTCATTGTTTACAGATGATACAGCCATCTAGTGCTTGGCTACATCTGTTCAAGAATTACAAAGGAAAATCAGTGAGGATCTGTGTAGCGTTAAAGATTGGTTCACATACCATAAACTTACTTTGAATGCCACAAAGTCTAAATTTTTGGTCTTTGGAGGAGCTCAATAGCTAAATGGTCTTGAAAGGTTAAATCTTATCACTGATGAGGAACTGCTTGAGGGAGTTGATCATTTTAAGTATCTAGGTGTTTGCATCAATGAAAACTTGACCTTGACTAATCATATTGATCACATTCAAGCTAAAATAACTCATAGACTGGGTATTCTGAAAAGAATTAAGTGCATGCTTCCAATATATACAAAAAAATTGGTTTACAATTCCACTATTTTGCCTCTCTTCAATTATGGTGACATAGTTTGGGGTGACAGATGTAATAGTACCCTAATGGACAGAATCCAGCTTCTACAAAATAATGCAGCCAAGCTTGTTTTGTACATGCCTAAAGCAATCGTTTAGTTCCTTGGCTCTTGAGTGCCTAAAATGAAAACCTTTAAAGGAAAGGAGGCATTTCCGCGGTTCTGCTTTTTTTTTTAAAGTTTTTAATAAGACGATTGATTTTCACTAAGACAATATTTGTAAATCCCAAGTTTATTTCTATGAAGCTCGTCTTAGATATAATAAGGTATCACCACTTTGTAAAACTAACTGGGACCAATATAGATCTAATTTTTTACTTATCAAGGAATGGAATAACCTTCCTCACAGTGTAAAAAGTTCTAGTTCATTTAATGTTTTTAAAATTAACTACTGGAACGAACTAGGTTCATTATTAGTTTTTCTTGTCACAATTATTCCCCTTTAACCTCACATGAAGTTTATTATTCAAGACAATGGCGCATCAAATGAACTGCTTAAGAGATTTACTTCATCAATGTTGATTGAGGAAACGTAGACATTAGCTTTTGAAAATGGCAAATAATTCTTCAAACGGCGGTACTTTCGGGAAATTTCACCGTGCACTAATATCTATGTCCGAGTCTGCACATACAGTTTGGTGTTTTGTACTGTAATAAAGGTGATATCATCGATTTCTTAGCGTCTTAATACTTTTTTTTTAATAAAATTGCAGCGAATGACGTGTTTATCGGGAAAATGAAAGTGGTCCTAGAGGAGAAAAACAAGGAACTCTTTTTAGCAAAAGAAGAACTGGAAATGTGTAAAGCTCAAAATTCCCTATTGGAAAATTCCAATAAGACTTTTCAACAAGACTTTAAAGCCCTGAATAGAAAAGGTTGGACTGCTTATAGTTTCTCCAAGTTACCAGAACTTTCATATGTAGTACTGGAATTGAATTTGAGTTGGTTGATGAAGATCGAAACCAATGTTATTGTTGTTTGATCTGAGATCTTTTTTAAAGTTATCAAAATGGGCCAAAATGCCCTCGTCCTTGCGTAAATTTATCATTTTTTCACACCTTCCGAACTTTACATGAAATTCGTCTTCAATTTAGCTGCCGACTATAGTTACGTTCCTCGGCCCTTTTGCAGTATTTCCACGTAGGATCTCAGCTAGGCAGGCTGATTTTCCTGCATATGAATACGATCAACTGTCTAACGGTAAAAATGGTCTAGCTCGGCTGATATTCTCCAAAATCGAATATCTGACCAAAATGAACTATCTCGGCTAGGCTGGCCTAGCTCATGAAAAGGAACCTTAATGCTAACCATTAAACCCATAACCCAACCCTTTAATTCGCTATTCGAAAGTTGCGCCCGAGACCTGGTAATTAGCGGATTTGAAATGCATCGTAGAACTGTTTTCAAGGACGCCAGCAAAAGGCTGATCCACTGATTTCGATATAACTGGATTGTGCACCCTATGGCCAGCAGTCAAAATTTTGAAGCACACGGCCGCCATCTTACGACTTCAAGTCCAAGGCTCTTTGCGGGCTTACGGCTTGTTTCCAATCTCATACATCATGCAAAAAAGAAACCATGACGTCGCATGATTAAATTTTGTCAGGGTGTAAGACAAATCACAAGAACTTCCCTGGGGAGTTCAAAGTGACGAACAGAAAGCAAAAACAAGGAAATACTTTTCAAAATTGTAAAGAACACAATTCAAGATTTTGTTAAGAAACACCGTTATTTTCAAAGGTAGAAAAATAGACTTTCACAAAAATTGTTTACTGATTTCACAGGTCGTTTACGAGTTTTGTGTTTCTCGATAACAGCATCGTAAAAAAACAAAATAACATAATAAATAAAGTTTTACTGCTTAGTATTGCCAAGGAATACAAAAACTAAACTTATTACACCTTGTTTAGCATTGTTTGTGCAATAGTGGTTCTAAGAGTCGGCTTTATCGTGCTCTTTTGTTCTGTTTTTGAGTTGTTCACTTCTACAAAATTTCGTGGCGGCCATCTTGGTACTCCAAAAACGTCATTTTCGGGGGCTTCACTTCTTTGTCTTTATGCGCAGTCCATTTATATCGAGATTACTGGACTCGTCCCTAAAAGCTGTCCTATGTTGCAATGCCAACTTTGTGGTAACCAGGTTTCAATCCCAACTTCGGAATGGCCAATTCCGGCCACTGACCTATATACACCAGGAGTGCAGGAGCCCTATCAAAATATGTCCCAATTTTTTTTCTTTTCAAGATGGCGGATTTATAGGTCCTTGTGTTCATGGTAGTGACCACTGGCGAGTATTTCAGGGTCGTTCTATAAAAAACGATAAATCAAATGCCGTGTAAATTCTCTGGAACGGACCGACTACGGAACGAAGCGATGTTAGGAAAATGTCTTCATTGTTGCGAAAACCGAACCAGTTTTTGACATTTTACAATGTCAAAACATGTTAGATAACCGTTCAACTTGTTGACAGATCATTCGAGCTGCATTGAGAAGACTGAAGAGTGAAGATAGGGTTCAAGACTCGAAAGTGTTCTTCTGGTAATAACAAAAAAAAAAAAAACAAGCATACGCTTATTAATTGTGCTCTGCATTGCTGTTCGTACTGACGAATCGGTAACTGTGACTGGAACAAAAAACTAAAAAAAGCACCGAGTTGTAACACTGATTCATTCAAACCACGGTCCTCCAACCAGGTATTTTTACTTGGGTTTGTTTTTTTATGTAGAAATTATTTCTCAAAAACCTTTTGTTTATATCGCAAGCGAAAAGCTTATAAGTGAACCAAAGAGTATTATATATCTCAAATGTAACCGTCAAATTTAGTCCAAGTTATGAATTTACATGGAAATTTACATGGAAAAAACTACACTTTTTTCATATTTAAGCAAGAAGTTATGAACTAAGGCACTATATTAACCGAGTTTATTAACCGAGTGTGAAGTTTGTACGGGAAAGTATTTGTCCGAGAATTTTGTACAGACCGAAATCTTCGGGCAAATACTTTCCCGTACAGACTGAACAAACGAGTTTAATGAGGAACTTGTATGGCTGGAAAATGTATAAATCCGACAAAAAACTCACATTTCATGCCTCAAACTGCCAGCCGGTCTGTACGAAAAACTTATTGCACAGCTAGGCAGCCGATCAGCGTGCATCATTTTGCGTACAGACTGGAAAACGGACGTTGCCATATAACAATTAAAGTTATTATCCACTACTTGGCTTGTCTATCTCAGTAATAATCTGCATCAAAAAAGTCAGAATTTTCAGACCAATAAATTTTACTCATATATCTTCTCAGGTATGTTACATTCTGTGATATACTTACTTACCAATAAACCTTACTGCAGGCTGCAGATCAATATTCTTTAGTAATAAGAAATATTCTTTAATTGGTTTTATTTAGTAAAAGAAATTTCAATGGCAAATAAAGCACTTCGGAATAACAAAGCTGAAGAAAGAGCAAGACAGGTTAAGGTTATTTTGTGAATCGGTAGATTTTGTTGTTGTCGTTTTTTGTTTCGTTTTATTTGAGAAAGGGGAGAACAGAACAGATTCGATTGAATTGACCAATATTAATTTCAGTGTACCATCGATGATCACAACGCTGTCTTAGAATTCTACAAGTTACTTACTGGTCTGTCGTTGGAAAAAGTTACTTGCTCTCCAGAACTGGATGACGGACCTGCAGTATGTGAGAGTTTTCGTTGTTCGGTTAAACCAACCGAAACTGAAGGTACTTTATTTAAAATTTATTCCTATCAGTAGCAGCAACAAGTTTATTAGTACTTAAATGAACAATACATGAGTTTATATAAAGGAAGTATAATCTCATAAGTACGAGTTGCCAGATATAGTAATTTCTTGAATTATTATTATCATAATTATTATGATTTTCAATAATTAGTGATTTTTGTATTGATTGTATATTTTTGTTACATGGCTATATGATCCTCACAGTTACGATTTTCTTTATGCCTTCGGCGCTAATTATAACGATCGGCCATGGAATATTCTATGCAAAACGAAGATATGACCTTTCACCAATTGCTCTGCTCGGAAATTTTGGCCTTTCATTTCATTGATGGTTCATTTGGCCCGCAACAATGAGCGAGGTACAGATGAACCGTAATGCTTCGAGAATACTTTGAGAAAGACTTATTTTAAAGTCTTTCTCAAACATACTGGTAAATGAAGTAAAAATTAGAGTGTTACGTCGGCAGTATTGAACGGCAATGTAGACAGTCAAAAGGTCTGAGAAACTGCCGGAACTTAACAATGCTTAAACTGACGTTTCGAGCGAGGGCCCTTCGTCGGAGTGTTGGCTTTCGTGTATAGAGGGTTTTCACGTATTCACCGGTTGGAGGGTTGATCCTTTTAAACAAAAGAATTTGCATTGATTTGTCGCTCTGTTGAACCTTGGGACTTTGATGTTGTTCTCCACCATGGCCGCTTTGACCGCACATGAAAACCCTCTATATTTGAGCACTAGTCAACCTTATGCCATGCTATTAGGGAGTTTAAGCAAGCTAGTACGACGACGGCATTTAACAAAGTTCATTAATTTTAAGTATTTCAGTAGAATAACATGTCATTTAAGTTTTAATGGATTATAAATGTTGTTTTCATACGTCCGAAACTATTCCAAGTGGCTCTGGCCAGTTTGTTAACATTTAGACGACCGAAAACATTCTAAGTACTGCATGCCAACATAGCCATGAAACCGTGGAAATGCTCCGAATGACGTACTGTGCAGAACTACGACGGCGTTGAAAATACTCTTGGGACTAAAAATTATTCATTCATAGTTTTGAGCGAAAAATTCTATTGTATGAACACGTTGCCGTGGTCGTTGGCGTTGTGTTTGCTTAAACTTCCTATTACCTATAATTAAACTTAATGTATTTAACTGAGGATTTTCTCCTGTTGAAATAAAGAATGTATGAGTACGGGCTCGTATTTTAGATATTAGAATTCTAAGGGACAACCTTAATTGTATTAGCTGTATAGCTATACAAAAGTATATTATATAAAGTTTTAATTTTTATATAAAATTCATTTTTGATTTTATTTATATATATATGCTTATGAACTGGATTCCCTGATCGATATACAGCGGAACTTCCATTAAGGGGGCATCCTCGGGACAAGGTGTCCCCTTAATGGAGGTCTGGCCAGTGACGTAAGTGATTAGCCACTTAAACAGAAAAGTCTGTTTCCGTGGCTTGAAATGAAGCCATCATTTTACACAAACATAAAATGCATGATTTATAAGTGCGACAGAAAACATAGGCTGTTTAACGTGTGCGTTGACTTGTCTGTTATGTATCATTTATCAACGTCGTTTACATCTAAGCAGGAACGCCGCTGATGAAAACATGTTTTATTTACCCATGTTTTATTTTATTTAAATGTTTCCTATGGAAACGAAACAGGTTTTAATTCGATATGTTTCAGTGAATCAGTCAATGTTACTTAAAACGTCTAACTGATCTTACAATTTCAAAACAGTTATCTTTGGCGTTAGACTTAGAACCTGTTTTAAGTAGCGTTGTTGCCGCTTAGATACTGCTGACAGTAATTAGAATTCAGTAAAATGTCAAGCTTTTAAAGCTATCGTCACTTGAGATTTGAATACAGCAATCTTATCAACCCTCTTGAGGTTGGTCAAGTAAAAAGAATGCCTATTAGAACATACATTAGCAGATTAATTTTCCCCATAATGAAGGTTCAAATGTCCCTTCAAAAAGTGGCCCTGTCCCTTTAATAGACGTGTTCTTTTATTAGAGGCAACAGATACAAAGATTATATAGTGGTATTTCCGGGTCAGAAGTCTGTGTCCCCCAAATGGAGGTGTCCCAAAGTAGAGGTTCTACTGTGTATAAATATTGATAAAGGAGCTGGATCCCCGAAAAGTCGGAGTTTAATAAAGTTTTTAACGTAGTTGGTGATTTTATTTTAATGGTTTACTTCTTTGGAGGAGGAAGGTTTTTGATAATCTATATAGAAATATGGTATATTTATGGTATATTTATTTATGGTATATACATATTTATGTGTATGCGTGTATATATATATAAGAAGATATAGATAGGTATATATATACAAACGTAGGTTAGGTTATAAAAACCTTTGGCAGTGCTGCTCAATGGAAATGCAGAGCATAATATAAATGACCGTGACGAAACGTATCAAAACGTTTGATTAGGCATATTTATTACTATTTGGTTTCGTACCACGAAGTGTGGCACACGTCTGTAGAGTATATATATATATTCTTATCCCCTAGGGACAGATGACATTATCAGTACAAACAAGTATTAGGCCGTTTTCCTTGGAACGTTTTCGTTCACTTTCATTAAGCATGTCGTGGAACTGAGTGAAAAACACATAACTTACCATTTCGAAACATCAAAAGTCCAAATTCAAAAAGTTCCCGCTCTTCCGACCTGCAGTTTTTGAGCAAATTCCAGTTAATCTTCCACTCTTTCAGCAAACTCAAAATAAACACGCGCCATTTTTAAATCTCGTCACTCAGAATGTTGGTTATTTCATCCCAGTCTCCCCAAATGGCGGTTATTTGTCATTCAAGCTTACTGAAGTTATTTCATATCAAAATTTAAAATATGGCTACTTTCAGAGCTGATAGTGCTGGTGTTACATGCATATTTCATTTCGAAGGTAAAGGCGGCGTCATAAAAAAACTAACACAAGAAACATTGGCTGAAATAATTCATGTCAGACAGCAGTGGTTAAATCTGTCTTTACCGTATAAAACAATCACTGATATTGTCCAGAAATCGTTCGATTTTATTGATAATCCAAGCGAATTCAACATAAGCAATTTTGAAGCTTGTGGCTACCATTTGACGTGTTATCGGAATTTCACTGACATTGGTAAACTTGAAAGAGCTAAGAAAACACTTTCTAATGTTCCTCGAAAATGCTTAGCTGAAGAAACAACTGAAGAAGTAGACAGCAAACAAATGTCCTACCAGAAATTTGCTTGAATTGTAAATGTTCGGGACCACCGTACGTCACTGATCAGGTATTGTGCTTAACATCTTTTTTAGTTTTGTTTGTATCGTTCCAAGATGTGTTTTCTCTATGGTACCAGACACTTCCACGTACTTGCGCCATTGCGGTCATTAAATATCATTTTACATGTAGCCCTTTTTTCATTTTTAAAGAATTAGTGTCAGGGTCATGCATTGTGGGATTTTGTTATTGTTTTTATTTCAGTCAAAATAAAAAAAATGATAAAAATACCTTGTTTGTACATGTCTAATAAGAAACAGATAAACGAAGCAAGACGCTAATCCTTTAATAAAATTTCTTTCTGTGACAGGCAACAAAGAAACGTGTTAAACAAGAACTATCTGTTGCCCAAACTTCGACTGCTGGGATTCTTGAACACGTGGCGACAATGAGAAATGATGAAAGTATTCTCATCCACATCAAAAGGAGAGACTGCGTCGCGATTGAGGCACGATGTCATAAGCGTTGTTACTAAACTTACACAAAAATACTTAGTCGAAAGCCCAAAATTGTTGGTGCGACGTTGTACGACAAAGCATTCGATGAATTTTGCAATCAAGTCATTGAAAAACGACTAATTCAAAACAGGGAAGTGTTGCTACTTAATTGAAAGCCATTGAAAAAATCGATGTGACGTACCAAGCTAGCAGATTGAAAAAAAGAATTCAAGACCGATATCCACAGCTTGTCTTTCATGCATCAAAGTCCATGAACAAAGGTACTCTTGTTTATTGTGATAATATTACAGTTGGTGATGTTGCGGATTCCCATGACTTCCCTGTTTTGGACAACGAGTCTGATGATGAGTCTGATGATGACCAGCACGAGAAAACTGATACTGACAAGAAGAGAAGAGAAACTGAATCAACAACTAAAGATGTATTTCACAGCACTGGAAGTACGGAGGCTGGATGGATCGGCTATGTTGCAAACTTTAACACCTACTCCAGAAACGTTCGGTGAATTGTCGACCCGAGTATTGGTTAAAACTGTCAACACTGCTTTGTATTCAAACTGCAAACGGGTTGATTTTGTATGTGACTGATGTCCAAGTCAAAGTATCAAGATCTGGAGAGGAACGGACGAGAAAAGGCAATTGACGTCCAACTGTTAAGAATACAGTAAAAACCCGCATATAAGAACCACTATTTTTCAATTTAGAAAAATTTCGAATTGCCAGAACAAATGAAAGATACGCAAATGTATTTGGGTGTCTGAGCGAAGAAACAGCGCTGTCTGACGAACTGCTGAAGAACTTGTACAGTTATGTTTGTCACCTGTACGGGTTTGATGAACATTCTGACGCCAAACGAAGATTCGCTGAATCAACATGCCCGCCGAGTAAACTTTCATTGCTACATCTGGCGACATGCATTGCAAGCAATATTGAATCTACCGTCGTTTTGCAACCATGGCTGGAGGGTCGATGATGAAGGCAACATTCAAAGAGCAGGTGGATAGTTGTTTCCGGTTTGCCGCATCCACAGTTGGGGTCAACAGGCATTTTGAATTTCAGTTGTCTGTCTGCTGTTGGAAGTACTCCGTGCGCTGTTTTCCAAGATGTATCGAGGGCTGTTCTGATAAACCGGCATTTATGTATTGACTTCCACGTATGTTGCCAATAAAGTGGACCATACAAGAGTAAAAACTTTGTGACGCAGTTGGGAGGGTGAATTTGAGAATTGTTTAGGTGGGGGTAGACTTGAGCAGCAGTCACATCTTTGAGCTTTGTAGGGTTACTTGGAGATGGAATTTGAATACTGTAAGGTCCGTCAGCACTTCGTGTACCACCGATGGCCAACCAGGAGTTCATCACCTGACGATAAGAAGGACTCAATCTTAAGAGAGTTGCTTCGCCGACGTACTTCAGGCCAAAAACCCTCTCTACAGGGGATGCCAAAAAAGCTTTACGTAGCCAATATATGAAGAAGGATTTCCACGTGGGGCCGTCAGTGGTAAAAAAACGTTTTACACATAAAAACGAAAGTGACGTTACTTTTGTTTGTATATCCCCGACTCCAAATCCACCAAAGTCTTTGGGTTGAGTTATTACACGGCATGTTACTGATGGTTGCTTCCCTGATCAGAAAAAGTTCTACATGTGTTTTGTTATGTCCTTAAGAACATCCGGAGGAATGACCAAACAGCTTGCAAAGTACCAAAGGTGAGATAGAAGTAACATGTTAATAACAGTTGTTTTACCGGTGAAGGTAAGATGTCGATTTTCCCAACATTTGAGAGTGTTATGAAAGCGTTGAGTTGGTTTGCTCCAGGCTTCTGCGGTATCGCCATCCGTTCAATTTTTTCGTTGGACCATTTTATAGGAGCAGGCGGGTAAGTCCGTGAAGTCCAGGGACCAAGCCACAGTGCTGAGCATTTGCTAGGATTGCCCTTCGCTCCACTTCCACGCTCGTACCGATCGAACAGAGAGAAGAGCGCAGTAACTGACGAATCGGTTGTCACCATAACAGTACTGTCGTCAGAGTATTGAGAAAGTTTTGAAGTTGTTCGACCAGCCCATGGTATGGAGAAACCCACAATACTGGAGGAATTACGAATTGCACAAGCAAGTGATCCAGCAGAAAGTACATATAGCAATGGTGACAGAGGACACCCTTGACGAACGCCACGAGACATTAAATGGATCAGTTAAAAATCTATTGATGTTTAAACAACTGGTTACATTGTTGTAAAGCAATTGTGTCCGTCGGAGGAAGGTTGGCCCAAAACCCATGGTTGTCAGGACTTGGACATATGGCCATTCAACTCTGTCAAAGGCTTTCTTTTCATCCAGCGATATGATGATTCCAGGTATTCTCTCATTTCGGCTGTATTCAATGATGCCACGAATAAGAGCGATGTTCTCTCCTATAAAGCGGCCGGGAATCCCACAAGTCCAATCGGTTGAGATTACCTTATCAATGACAAGTAATAGGCTAAAACACGGGAAAGAATCTTGTAGTCCACCCACAGTAAAGAAATCGGAGGCCAGTTGTCAAGATCAACGACATCTCCCTTCTTGTATGAAAGTAAAATTATAACAAGGCGTTGTGTGTTACTGAGTGTTCCGCAATCGTAACACGAGTTAAAGACGTCTACCAGGTCAGAACCAACAGAATTCCAGAATTCAGCGTAAAATTCCAGCGGCAGGCCATCGTAGCCTGGAGTTATTTCGGTTTTCATATCTTTTAAGGCAGTTAAACATTCTTCTTCCGACACTGGCCCTTCACATAAGGCAGCCTCTGTACGCGTTAGTTTTTGCGACAATTTGTCCAGAAAGAACTGTTGATCGTCTTTATTAAGGGGTGAGATGAAAATAAGTCTTTATAAAAATCCTACCAGATGGTTGGATTTTGGCACTGTCGGTGACGATGGAGTTCGTTTTGTCTTTTACGGCGTATATGAGGTGTTTTTGGCCTCATTGTTTCTTCAGTCTGAGGAAATGTTTGGATGCCTTTTCACCATGTTCAGCCCACTCTTGGCGCGCTCGAAAGCGTGCACCATTCAAGTCTTCCTGAGGTATCTTTTCCAGGTCCCGAAGGGTTTCCTCTTGCTCAAGGCAAGGTTGGCTATCACCTTTTTCAATGCGACGTTGTTGGTGCCACAAGAGGCTATGTAGGCGTCTTTTCGTGATGTCTTTTTGTTTGGCGTTGCTCTTGCCGAATTTTTTTGAGAGGTGTTTTATTTGATATTTTCCCGCATCCGACCACAAAGCAAGACAGTGAAGATCGTTTTTTCTTTTCGTGCCACTCGCGCCAAAAGTTTTTAATTACAACAATGTAGTCATTATCCTCAAGTAGACTGACGTTAAACTCTGGGATAGTTTAATGATATGTTGATGTTCAAAATTGGGTAACGATGGTCTGATTTTATGTGTGGAACAATTTCGCACGTCTTGACCATGCTGCTAAGATGGGATGGCATCCATATCATGTCTAGTCTGGAAACTTTAGTTTTAGCAGCATTTCGCCGCGTGTAAGCGGCGGTATCCGGGTGAAGTTTTCGCCAAATGTCCACAGACTCGGTTACAGTCATTAGGGTACCTAACGGGGTAAACCAGTTGTTTGGGGATGAAGAGAGAAAAGTGCAGCCAAACCTGTCCAGGGTGGGGTCTGGAACAATGTCAAAGTCCCCGCAGAAAAAGATTGGGACATTCGGATCAAGAGTCTGGTATAGAGATTCAAAATACTCAACGCCGTCCTTTTTGTTATTCGGGCCGTATATGCAAACAATTTTTACGGTGTAATTTCCTAAATCCAGGATCGCCATAGCTAAAGGACCCTGTTTGTCTCGCCACGAATGTTCACACGTAAATTTATTCGAATAAAGTAAAAAAACTCCGCAGCTGTGTTGGCTTCCCGGTGAAGAAACCACCGAGTACGACGAGTTGTTCAACCACTGTTTGATTTTGGTTTCCGAAATCGAGTGTGTTTCTTGAAGACTTACAATTTTCGGTTTAAAACAGTTCAGCCATTGTTTAACGAGAAGACGTTTATTTACGTCACGAATTCCCTGAACGTTCAAGGTTGTAATAGAAATATTTGTTGGTTTATGCATTGTTTAATAAGGTTTATCTCTCTTTGTTGCTACTCGATTTGTATGTTCTATGGAGGTCGTAATGCGATGAGGCAGATGAAAGGTGTTGGGCACCAGTACATCCCTCAGGGATATGTTGCTTAGGGCACCAAGGGACTGTTCTCTTGTAAGTTGACTTCGTGTAGTACCGTCCCCTATGGAGGGTTCGATGACATTCTTAGGCTGGTGGGCAATTTTGCGACGGAGTGGTGGTGGGAACGAGAGTTGTGAAAATTGCTCTCCTGCACAATCATGAGAACTGTTTCGGGTGTCAGCATTCGCGAGCAGATGGCTTCCTTTGTGGCGCTTAGCTGCTGGGGACGAAAGGGAAGAAATTTCTTCGTCGTGGGGAACCTCCTCTGTTTTCGAGTTATCAGTCTCTTCAATTAGCTCAACCGGGTCGCCGCTGTTGTTTTCTTGACCAGACTCGGTTTGGACGGGCTGGTTGTTTCCGTTCTCTTCGCTTTTGTTGGAAGGTCTAGCTTCGTGAGGCGAATCGGATGTGGGCTGCTCATTAATAAGCATCTCATCAACACTGGTTGAAAGATGTTGGTCGGTACCCTGTTGACTAGACTCAGGATTGGTTGATGAGGTCTCGTTAGCGACTAAATTATGCTCTAGGTTTGTTGGGTTGTTGGACCGGTCGACTTCGTCGACCACATTATTATTCAGGTCTACTTGTCCAGAGGCGTTTTCTGCCAGTGGGTTGTTATGATCGTTGGTGTTGTTGTTTTCTTGAGAAACTAAGTCATGCGTTTCTCGGCGTCCACCCCAGGGATTATTACATCTTCCAGCGGAATGCTCTTGGGAGCCACACCTTGAACACTTATTTGACTTACGCGGGCAGTTTTCCATAATGTGGCCCATTTCTTTACATCGAAAACAAGTTGGCGTTTGACCTTTATGAAAGACGCTGGCGTTATAATTGCCAATTCGAATGGTAGAAGGGATAGGCTTTTTAATTTTCATCGTGATTAGACGAGTGCCGTTTGGTACATTCTTCCAACGACAAAAATGTTCGTTGTCTACTTGGATCACCTCGCTGTACGCGGATAAAAGTAGGAACATAGTGATCGTTTTCCAACTCGTAAGGTACATGTTGGACTCTTACGGTTGTCTTGCATACGGCTTCTCCAAGTGGAAGATGAAATCCCCGAAAGGACAGTCCTTCGCTTTTGAACACGTTGGCTCTAGTAGCATTGAAAAACGAAAACCGGACTTGATGCCTTGGTAGAAATTGGACACACTTGAAGAACTCATCATCGAATTTTGCGAACAAACACTCACAGAACTCGTCACTCGTAACACGCGGATGATTTTTTAATAAATCGGCAGGGAGTGTTGTGTAAATAACATTTTCGACAATTTTCTCCATTTTCACACCAAAGTTCATACGTAAAGATTATTAGATCACACGAAAGTTAAACACACAAATAAGTTTATTTAACCGCATGCAAGAGATGGAATAGTCTCACCAGCGGCGGGTTATCCATTCCAGCCAGGCACACGAAAATTAATCCAACCAGAAGCAAACTAGTCGTGTTCTTGATTCTTTGTACAATTAGGCAGTATCTTCTTAATCCACCGTTAATCCACCAAAAATTCCCTCTCTTGGGGCTCGTCAGCACAGTGTAGCTGATGGTAAGCCAGCACATCGAAAAGGTACATACATCACAATCGATCAATGAAAGATGTGGGATATACTACGCTGCTCAAAATTCACATTAAATTAATATAATAATAAAGGTTAAATGTGAATTTATCGTTTCATATTACCCTGAGGATGATTCTGAAATAGAATTGGTACACTGCTCTAATACGCATGTTCACAAAATGATTTACAGTCTATCTACTTACTCACAGTATAGATGTGGGATATACCGCACATTCTTAAAGCAGTGCGATATATCCCACACCTTTCTTGATGGATTGTGTTGTATATATATATAATATATGTTATGCAACATGAGGTAGCTTGGTGAGCATGCGCAATTTAATTATGATAAGAGCTTAATCACTGATATAAAAGTACAGTGATACGTCATCAATATTGAACGGCTTGTAGGTAGCCCAAAGGGTTGGGAAACTGCCAGAACTTAAGAATGGAGAAACTGGGGTTTCGAGCGAGGACCCATCGTCGGAGTGCACTTTCATTCTGACGAAGGGTCTTCGCTTGAAACGTCAGTTTCTCTACACCTAAGTTCGGCAGTTTCCCAACCCTTTTGGTTATCTACTATTTGTAATCAGATTTGTTTAAAAATGAGTTTGAAACATTTTATATTCGTCTTGTTTTTTCAGTACCCAAGTCTTGAGTTTCCAGGATGTTTGTTTTCAGAGGTTGCTTCTAACTGTCTTTACTGTTACTTACTTGGATAGAATTAAATCTCATAACTTAACTCAACTGACGCTAGCCCATACTTTTATGTCTTTGTATTTCCTCTTACGCTGGTTCAGTGCTTTTTTATGTAATAGTTAAAATATGATCAGCCGGTCTTCATGGGTATTTAGAATGGCGACCCGTTGTAAATACCCATAAAGATCGGACACGAATATTTTAACTTACTTATCAAATGATACTTATAAGTATTCTTAACTTTGGTGAAAATCAATCATGTCCAACAGTTGATCTTGATTGAGACTTGCAAAGGTATACATGTGACTTGAATGCTTCGTTTTGATTGATTGCTGCTGTCATTAACTATTCATGAATTTGATAATTTTTCTTAGAGATGAGATTTGTTTTGTCGCAAGATCACGAGTTTGCTGAAATAGAGTATAAACCTTTGGCCACGGACTCACAAGAAGCCAAAAAGTCCTACTCGTGCTTTCCTAAATACCTTCAAGAACAGATCTTTTTCGCAGACGAGCAAGCTCCCAAGTTTTTACTTCGTCTTTTGCAAGCTGTTCACGAGGCTGAGAAAAATCTACCGTAGTATTTGCTTCAAGCCAAAGAAAAAACGGGAAGAAGTGTGTGTTGTACTTATCCCTAATCTTCGGATCTTTCTCCAACAACTCATAGAATAAGGTGACACCAAGATGTCAATCTCAGTGAATCCCCCTAACGTACTGCTCATGGTCATTGTATGAAAAACGACCCCAGAATTTCTAATCATTTTTCTTGAAATTTCTCAAGTGGACTTGCATGAATGTTGTCTACGACTTGTACGTTGAGTTATAGAGAAGAAAAAACTGTATAAAATATAAAAATTGTAACATGCTTAATATAACATCAGAAATGTTACTTCGACGTTCTTTTATTTTTAGTGATTTTCTACTTAACCTATATTTTTTTGTCATTCTTGTATCGCTGTTTTGATGACATCACAAATTAAATGACCTGACAAGGAGAGTCGTAATACTTTGTGTATTATATAACAACTATGAAATGGCCTACTTGCGTGCAGCAATTTTATCTTTTTTTTATTCAACATTTTTTTTGAATGCCAATCTTACATTTTCTAGTCTCGCAAAGCGGGAATTGTCGCTTTCGACAATTTTGTCCCCAACTTCAGCTTATTTGACTTTAATTTATATTAAGTCTTCGTTTTTCAGTTTAACCATCGAATTTAAATAAATAATAATGATAATTATTATCAATATTTGTATTATGATCGGTATTATTACAAACTTTGTTCATGTGGGAGCTTGGTATACATCAGACGACCTACAAACGTTCGTCAAGCTCATGATCTCATAAAAACGATTTCTGAGCGCTAGACGGGAATCGAACCCGCAAACTTCTTATGACTGGTGAGACTCTCGCCATTGAGCTACCAAGACTCAAATGGTGAGTTACCAAGACTCAGATGGTGAGCTTAGTTGCAGGTTCGTCATTTGTGCTCTTTAAGTAGAAGCCACGATTTGATAATAATGAATGAAATAATAAATGCTGAACTCTAACTTCAACATTAATATCTTATCGTGGCTTCCACCGAGGGAGCACATGGCGAACCTGCACCTTAGCTTACCATCTGAGTCTTGGTAGCTCAATGGTTAGAGTGTCCTAACGGTCATCGGAAGTTTGCGGGTTCCATTCTCGTCTAGCGCTCAGAAATCGTTTTTCTGAGATAACGAGCTTGACGAATGTCCAGTAGTCCTCTGATATTTACCAAGCTCTCATATGAAACTAAGTTCGTGTTCAGCATTAAGTATAAGGTGATATCCATTATATAATTGTGGTTCAGTTGTATTTGAGAACAATGTTTCAGTGATTCCAAGAATTGAGAATGGAAATTTGAGTAGGCTAAGACAGTTTTCAATTTTATCAAAATTTGAGGAAGGCTGCGAGCATTGAAATTAATCAATGAAAAATACTTGGTTGAATAATAAAGACTTATTAACCGAGCGCGAGGTCTGTACGGGAAAGTATTTGCCTGAGGTTTTACGTACAGACCGAGCG
>JBAHVQ010173522.1:0-18044 GCA_036872915.1 Nanipora kamurai
AATGAAAACTATTGCAGATAAGAACTAGGATATGAACTTATAAGGTATTTTACGGGAACTAGAATTAAGACAAAGGCGAATAGTGACAATCATAAGCTGTGTTAATCATAAACTATATTATTGTAAATTCGGGAAATAAAGATATCAGATTAAAATAGAACATGCGTTGTCTCTTTGAATAAGCGCCGCACTTGACGTACGGAAAATTTATTAAGCGCCGCGGCGCTTAATCGGACAAATACGGTATGCGGTGTATCCGTTGCCGATATTTCTTAATCTTTTCTGTCTTCGATATCAAACTTTGTTTGAATTCTTTTATTACTGTTGTCAATCCCTTGTTCTTCATCTTGTATCTCCATTCTAACTCTTTGTACTTCCCCATAGCTTTCAGTTGGCCTTTTCTGTTTCTTTCTAAAATATTTATATCTCTCCTTACTACATTTATACAGTGTATCTCTTTCGATTCTTCTCTTCCACCATGGTTCGGTGTTCCTAGCATCCTTCCTTTTGTCCTTAAGTCTGATGAATTTAGCTTGACCGCATATCCTCTGTTTTGTCGCTTAGAACAAACGTCTTTCCTGCCATTGTCTGTGCATTCCTATTTCACCCCCCGGTTTATATCTGTAATGACTTTCCATTATAACCACATTTACTTGTTTACTCCCTTTCTTGCGTGCAGATATGTAAAGGTGATTCTGACATTTCGCAATGCATTCTTGGTTTATTTCTCCATTTTTAGGATTTAGAAGATGAAAGGGAAGTCGAATATGACGAAATTTTGGAATATTGTAACTCAATATCTATTCCTTATATCGAAACATCAGCCAAGGTAGGATATGAACGCAATGGTAGTTCTCTAGCTGTTTATGAACAGAGTGTTATGAGCAGCTGGTAGCCCGAAGTGGCGTTTAATAACCTTTTATACAATGAAGTCTGCTTTCCTAGCAGGGTTTCATTTTAAAGACAACAGGCTTGAAAGAATGAAGAGTGAAATACTCACAACACACAATCGTTCGTCAACTTCAAATCCTCGGACAATGCTTAAAACCCTGGACGGCGATAGAATCCATATTACTTAATGTCGAACACGAACTCAGTTAATGTGGGAGCTGGGTAAATCTCAGACGACTAGTAGACATTCATTAAGCTTGTTCTCTCAGAAAAATGATTTCTGAGCGCTAGGCGGGAATCGAACCCGCAACCTTCTGATGACCGGTCTCACTGCTCAGAAATCGTTTTTCTGAGAGAACGAGCTTGACGAACGTCCACTAGTCGTCTGAGAATGCATATTCTCCCGGGGTCGATTGTCCAAAGCCTGGATAGCTTATCCGGTGGGTAAGTCTGAATTAGTGGACGGTATTTTGGATGCATTGAAAAACCAAACATAAATTTTATCTGTTGAATGCATCTCCTTACTCAATAAATAAAATATAAGTTCTGTTATCCGGTGTTGACTGACACTGCTCACCCGATACAACTTATTCATTGGATAAGTTATATCTAGGCTTTGAACAACCGATACCTGATGTCCGCTCTAACCCCTGAGCTCCCGAGACTCAGGCTCTGTTGATGCGAATACATTTTCGGTTGATAACACATAGTTTCCCTGCGTTTGCGCGAACTGTTTACATCGACGTTGAACAAAAACGTATCGATTCGAAAAAACGCAGTCAAAAGTGGATCGTTTAGAAAACGATTCGTCTTTCAATTTCGTGTAAACAGTAAAAACGACCGAAAACGCTTTACTCTTAGACATTTTCAAAATGGTGATGAATTCAGATCCCGGCAGAGCATGAAATGACCTGTGGATATTAAAGAAGAATTAAAACCGAAATAATTGTTTTCGTGTAATCACCTTGGAAATTCGGAAATTCTATCTATATATACGTTTATCCTAAGTGAAAACGAGTCGTTTTCAGAATCTGTCCGTACAAACACAGCCTCAAATGAAGAGTGACTGATTGACACACGCACTGCCAAAACGTCAGCCACCGTATGTCTATAATGTAGAGTTGACGTTGTGAATATTGTCCATTAATACGAAAGGTATACATATACGAGTTTAGAGTTGTGACAGTACAAGAACGTTCGTCCAGCTCAAATCCGTAGAAAATGTAGCTGTGCCAGAGACTGGAATAGAACCCGAAACCTTCTGATTACCGGTGTGAGGCCCAAACCACTGAGCTACCGAAGGAGAGCGAAACTTACAAATATGGGTTGGTTCGGTTGATGGACATCTGTGCCGCTTTAGGTGACTGCCTTCAATTCCTGTTTTTACTAATTGCTTTATGGGCGTTAGTATCTTTAAAATAATTGTAAGTACAGAGAGTATCTATCTGTAGAAGAAGTATGTGATATCATGAATATATGATATTTGACAAATTATACAATTTTGTAGTCTTGCCCTGTGGAAAATAGCGCTGGAAGCTCTCCATATTTTTACGATTGTCACAATTGAGACACTTTATCTACGCTTTTCTTTTCACTCTTTCTGATAACTGGTTTAAAGTTCATTGAAGAAAAAATTCATTTAAAAAAAAAAGTCATTCAAAAATTCATTGAAGGATAACTTCTCAAAATATCTGTTTCCATTCATTATTTTGTTTCTGGGATACAGATACATTTTGGAGAGATTATATCTTGACGAACGCTCGTGTGTTGTCGTAACTCGAAGGTCACGTATGCACTTGCATAATATAAATACACTACAATGCTCTTTCATTACCAAAGTCGACTTTAGTCGACTTTGACGATTTTGTTCTGTTGATGCGAGATGTTACTCAGCAGAGGGAAAACTCTACCAGCGGTGAAAAAGTTGATAACGTTAAGACGCCGCACTCGGTGTTGCATCTAATTAAGATTTCAATATAATAGCTTTTTATCATTTTTTTGTAGACTGGTTTAAATGTCGAAGAAGCTTTCCAGTTAATATTTGGTCAGATACACAGGCTACAAGCTCATATACTTGAAAAAACTGCCTCAAAAAAGTCTAATAAAGGGAAAGGAAAAGATTGCATAATAGTTTAACAATACGTTCATCTTCGCGAACGCAAATGTACTCCAACAATTTTAGCTCTTTCGTACGTTAAGGTAGTTTTAATAATTTTATTACTGCGTCGATTCTCGAGGCATCCTTAAATCATTCGCTCAAAAATGTCAATTTAACCGTGACATGATCGTTTTATCTTATTTTAGAGAGCTCTTTTATCGTTTATTGTTGATGGAGGAGAGTTTTGTTTGAAACCATCGATTGACATAACTTTTTTCGCACTGGTTTTTTTAGTTTTATTACGTAAACTTTCTTTTTAATGTATTATTTTTTTTAAAACTGAAATTTGCTGCTGAAAACATACGGTTTTACTTCTAAATAAAGTTAAAATATACACTAAAAGATTACTGTGAATGTGATGTGTTCATTCTCTCGCGACAATGGCAGTGGCATTGCCAGGATTTTCCTTAGGGGGAGGGCCAATGGCCGACCAGCAGAGGCCGACCACCAGGGGCTAGCAGCTGGCCATAAGAGCCGAAAAGCCAGTTAATGGAAATTACGGTGACCCGAGTTAGTTTTTGTGATTAGTAAAAAGGGAAGATCTCTTCCAATAATTACTAATAAGCATATAAATTTAGAAAATGCTTAAATTTCTATTACAACACAGTATACAACTCCAGGGAATTACCATGGTACCATGATTCCCCTGAATTCCCCAATGTCTATCCAACACTAACAGCCAACGGACACTGAAAATCTTTTAACCATATTGTTTTCGACAAATTAATTTTTTCCCGATGGGAGGGGCTGAGTCGTCCTGACAGGGGACCTTCCGCCACCTCTGCTTCATCTTACGTAACACCGATGTTTTACCCAAACGTCAAGCTCGGATCCCCCCTTTTAACCCTTTCCTGCATGATTTTTTCTTTTTGTTCTTTGTTCTCTTATTGTTTTATGCTTTGTTCTTCCAATTGTTCTATTGTTATAACTTGTTGCTGTGCAGCAACACTCTGCAGGAAAGGGTCACACATGTAGTCCGAAGACACCATTTTAGACGACCAAAGGGGTATTCCAATAAACTGATAAAAATTGATGATAAAAAAATTCATGATTCAGTCTTCCTACAAGTTCAATATACAGGCACAAAAGGGAAGATTCCTTGGTCGAAAATGAAAATACTGAAGTATGTGGGTTTGCATTCCTGCCATACGTGAATGATATCATTTAAGACAACTAAGAACATTGAAAGAACATGGAATTAAAGCTTACGGAAAAGCATGGAAAAAAAGCGAGTTACATGGTGAACAGTGGAGAACGCCGTTCATTCGCCAGAACTTATCCGCCGGAGAAACAATCCGGGGTTTAAACAGCCGATCCTAGAAATGTATCCGTTTCCCTAACCCCTGTACTGTTAAATCATGCTAATAGTTGTTATCAGCTCTGAAGTGGGTCGTGTTCACACGGGAAGAAGTAACCCGTGGTAACATGAGATATTTCCTCTTGTTGCATGGTAAGAAATCATCCCTAGTTACATGGGAAGAAGTTCCAACTGGCTTGGGAAGAAATCCCCTGATTACCTACCTGCCCAAGAAGTTGTTCGTGCCCGTTTGAAAGTACTTAAAAGGTGTGGAAAAGCACTTAACCATTGAAATCTTAATGACGTTTACGTACACCATGTCCATTCTTTAACTTTTGCAATTTACGCCGATTCCTGTTCGAATTTTGACTCTTCAACCAAAAAAGTCCATTTTGGCGCGCGTAACTGGTTACAGTTCTTCGTTTCTGTGCAACGAACTGCCAACAAAAGGTGTAGTGGAATTTTCCCATGGCTTTTTTAGACCCTTAAAGGGTTGAAGACCTACGCTCGACCTTTTCTTGACAATTTTGCTGTCTTCAAAGTCCTTCAAAGGTCTTACGTGGGTTATACACAGTAAAATTCTGATCATATTATTACACATTTTGAAACTTTTGCATAGAAAAGATCAGAGCAAATGATGAAGCTTAAAGTACGTTAACGAGTAAATAACGCAAGGAGCAAAACCGAGTTGGGTAAAAACGATACCGAATTCAAGGATATATCTTCAGGAAAATTAGCGAGCTGTTGTGGTACTTACCGATTAGTATTCTACATTTATTAGCTCTTTATTAATACCACTGAACGAAAGGTTCGAAAATACGGGATTGATAAAAAGAATGTTATTAACGGATAAGCCACTTGCTCTTTCTTTGCACCTTCAATAATGACTCTACTATACACCGGGTCTGAAGGTGACAACTGTTGTAGATCCCGAGCCCGAAGAGCCGATGGGTCTAAACAAGATGTCAAGTTGAGCTTGGTGTATAACCCACTCTTAAACGCCATTTACAGTACAAACTAAAACGATAAGGTAAGGGGAAAAGACGGCAATGTGCCGTACTTCTGGAAAACGGAGCTACCTCTTTAGCTTGCTCTCAAACCAAAACATTTATCGGTAAGGCTGAAATGAAGTAAATGGTTTGAACCTGGAAGAATCGTGACATGTTTGTGGAAGTTGATCGTCCAGGTTAGTGTAGTCTCGAGAAAGACTGTTGCTGGAAGTGACTGACGTTTCGACGGCCTTACCGGCGGTCATCTTCAGACCCTTTTGACTCTGAAGATGACCGCCGCTAAGGCTGTCGAAACGACAGTCTCAAGACTACGCTAGGCTGAAAGTTACAACAACGGCTACAAGGAGTGTTGTTTTTGGAGAGTTAAGTCGGAGAGTTATGATTTCGGAGAGGTAACCTCAAGCCATGCCCCTATCCTGCCCATTTTCATCAACGGACCCAACCAAACATATTAAATCTCCCGATATGTTTCTTCTTTGGTTATAAGAGAGTTAATTTAAATTTAACTCTCTTTGTTTGGAATATACAGCCGGATGCGAGAGTTAACTTTATAAGAAAAAAACGCAATAAGAAAGAGAGAATGCCAGACTTCACCCTCAGAAACGATCCCCTGAGGACTGGAAGGACAAATACATGGGGGCTATGTTGTTGGTAGGTATAATAGCACAAGATTTAACCCTCTAACAATGAGGATGTACCACCCCATGAACTGCCTACGTCATGCTTTGTTGTGATTGGCCAAATCCAATTGGGGGGACAATACAAACCATAACACCTTCATAACAACATACTCGGATATTGAATTCGCGAACATATTGCTGGAAAATATTATTTTTTCTTGTAAAAGATTACTAACCTATCCAACATGGGTGGGTGGGGGCCGTGGATTATTAGGGAAGTCAAGGGGGCGTGGCTCAAGGTTAACTTTCACAAAACGATAACTCTTCATTTTAACTCTCCAGAGTTAACCCTTAGTTTAGTCACATCCAAAGTTACCTTTTACACCGTGTTATTCATCCTTGGCTTGCCCAAATTCAGTTGCCTTGCCAAAAATTATCCTTGCCTAACCGATTTAGTGTGTAGTGTAACTGTGTAAATGGGGTTTTATAATCACCATACCATAGACGACTTGCACTGATTCCTATGGAAGCCGATCGAAAAGGGACAGTTTGAAAATATATTTTCAAATCCAAAAATATATTTTCAAATCCGAAAATTTTTGCGAACCTGGAGCTGGCTTCAGGTTGAACCGTTCAGATTGAACCTAAAGCCAGATTTGACTTCTTTACTTTAAGAACACTAGAAATAACAATTGCCCATTGACTTTGCCAAAGCTAAAAACTGAATATGCCAGATTATCTGCTCGCTTTATGTGTGCAGTGATATTTAATGATATACCAACTGAGATTAGAAAGGTTTGCTTACTCAATTTCATGTCATCTTTAAAACAATATTTTAAATAATTTTATAGTTTTAACTAATTTCTCGTATCCTATAGCTTTTTTATATAGTTCTTAATATTCTTGTATATAATTTTTAACTGTATATGCAGGACACACGTTGATAGCAGCATAATATTTATTGAAGTGTTTATCCTGCTGAAATATTAAATAAATAAATCATAAAGTCCATTCAAATATTTTTTTCTTATCGTTATTGTTCAGTATATTGAAGATTATATGAATTCGATCTTGTGCTTCGGTGCGGGTTAACCAATCAAACGAGTTTATTCAACTTTATATTCACGTGAAAAACATTCAAAAATGAATATTCAATATTCAACAACAGTCAATTGCGTATGATTAATGTCGAATTAATTATACATAACATAAAAGCTTCACAACTCAAAAATTCGTTGTACCTGTGCAGTGCAATTTTTGGTGGCAGTCAAGGTTTCATTTATCGCCCTGTCTATCGCTTCTGTTAGCGATCGAGCCAGATCTTGTTGGGTTCGCATTCGCTTGTCATTTTCGTCGGAGTTCTTGATCACCCGAACCACAGTGAGAATGTGAGAACGGGAGTGTAGTAAACACCTTAGTACGGGGCCCCAATCCCGACAAAATTCGGAAAACGAATAACTTCATTCTCATTTGCAAAATGTGTCGATTGCCTTTCGCAAAACGCAAAATATACTTTCATTCCCAAAAAAATAGCGAATTCGCATTCCCAAAAAGTAACTATTTTGCAATTTCGCACTCGCAAAAAGTAACGATTTCTCATTCGCTAAAAATAACGAATTTGCGTTCGCAAAAACCAGAAAATTCCCATTCGCAAAGCTGGAGCATGGTCAATAGCGCTCCGTCAGGGTTCATGTTTGTCCGCATTTACCCATAATTCTTGCGCCCCAACAATAAAAAATAGCTCATTTGCAATCATTTGGAAGTCAATTTCGGTTTGTTTGTCCGCATTTCGTGCCATAAATAGCAGCTCGACGGTACGCTATTCTAATTTCGACTCCTGTGAACTTGGTGAAGCTAACGGCAAACTCATCCGACAATGCGGGAAACAATTTACCTTCAAATCGGTCGACTATTCTCAACCAAGTCTAAAAACCGCCACTTTCTCGGACGCTATTCAAAAGGAGTTTTCTAATTTTTATACTGTGTATAGAATTTACCGTTCTATCTCCCGGTATAAGTTTTACAAGTGGGTCATAGCACAGACGATTCATTAGAATGTGAAACTTGTACTCAATCATAGTTTGCTTTCAAATCGACTATTTCCAGCCCTTTCTTAAAAAGTGTTATCTTCTCAACCACCATTCTACAGGATTTTTATGAAATTCACATATATTTCATAGAATTTAACGCTCATGTGCCTCGCACGGTCACAATTAGGTGGTGTTTATATAGCGAGCTAGCCTCCTACTAGGGCGGATCTTTGCCGAGACCTCGCCATTCTGTCAGATCCTTTGTAAAATTTGTGTTCGTTTACACGAAAGGAGGGCCAGCCCCCATTAAGTAAGATCTCGCCTACGAGGACTGGAAATTTACCATGTAAGCACACTCAAGAAGGCTGGCCCTACGGTGGCCCACAAGGCCCACGACCATTCTCATCCTCAGAGCCTCTTTCTTGCTGGCGCCCGATAAAAGGCTCTGGGGAAACCATAAATATAAGAACTCTGACGACTGGTGGACGTTTGTCAAGCTCGTTCTCTCAGAAAAACGATTTCTGAGCCCTAGACAGGAATCGAGCCAGCAACCTTCTGATGACTGGTGAGACGCTCTAACCATTGAGCTACCACGACTCAGATGGTGATCTAGGGTGCAGGTTCGTCATATGTACGGCCTAAGTGGAAGTCACGATTTGATAAAGAACTCTGATTGGTTATTCGGTTATTCGCGTTAATTAGCGGAAGTCAGGCACGCTTTGTCAATTTCAAAGAGATATTTTGAAAACTTTTATTGTACGATTGTAACAGCCAACCACTATCTTATTAAGTGATGTAACTGAACAGACGTTCTCGATTTCAACGAAAGCACATCGAAACCGCAATCCTTTAAAACTATCGGGTTCCGGCATGGATTATCCCACAGCCTTTTATCGCGCGCCAGCAAGAAAGAGGCTCTGGGGACGAGAATGAGGCCATTTTAAAAATTTGATAAAAAAAAAAATCCTATGGCAAAATACAAAACTGCACTTCAACATATCAAGATATGAAGAAATCCTAATGTCTCTTCAACTGTTTCATAATATAGAAATTAGTATAAGAATATCGAAAAGAAGATTAAGTACCTTCGGTCTTAAAAGAAGACAAATCAGTTATTTTGCTCGTCTAGAGGAAAGTGTTCGTATTGGAAAGAGTTAACGTTTTCATTGAATTTTTCAGCGCGGATCTTTTTCGTCCATCTCTCGCGAGAAACGAAAGCCAAAATTAAACTCTCACTAGCAGAGTAAATTGGGAACTTTGGATTTAAGTAGAAAACTATTCGATTTTTATAAGACTAAGTAGATACCATTCCCCAGCAGCTAGTTACCAGACAGCCCCAAACGCTTATGATATAAGCAGAATTCCTGGTACAAAATGGTGGTTAGAGGATATCAGCCCATATTTTTAATAGATATTAAAATATTTTATCATAGGTAGACAATCACAGAAAATGATAGTTGTTCACGTTCACCTGTTTTTTTTATTTTAAACATCTGTTATAAATATAGTAAAGAGATTGCGGAATTTTAATCAGCGTCATTCACCTCCATTTCACGGAAAAATCCAGCTCGACAAAACCATGGAAACACCTGGATTGGCATGGACTCACAGAACAAATTTTCGACGACTTGTATCCATTTCTTTGCGCTAATAAGAAAGTTGATCAGTTTTAACCCGTCGAATACTATGAGTTCATACAAAACAAGGGCAAAGAGTGAGTGTTGACTTTCGCTGTTTTTAACATAATGCACGCATGCATATATAAACCCGATGCTCCAATAGACCATCGGTTGAGGACGTCAGGTGAATTTATGCAGGGCAGACGGAAAATTAACGGATCATGTACACTGTTAGACCCGATGAAACTAGGATGCGAGTTCATGATAGTAAAAAGGTAGGAACAAATGTGAAAATTGTAGCGTCACTCGTGGGCTTTTAGTGATGAAGTAAAACGAGGATAAGTAGAGATAAGAATACGAAGCGAGCATGTGTTATTACAAGCAAACAAACCAAAATTTTCGTGGACTCCCGTCGACGTTTGAACGGACCAAAGATGATTAGAGTTAATGAAAGTCGACAAAATTTGGCGGTGAGACGAAAGCTTGCAGGAGTTGCATCGATATGCATCAACTTTCATACTCGTTTCACCAGTATTTCAAGTGTACATGAAATTTGTCTCATCTGAAAGAACCCGTGAAATGAGAACATATCATCTCCTTTGCACATTCAACAAACTTACATATCTTGAGAACAAACTGAAACATGGAAAACTTAATTTTTGCGTCATATACACTTGAAAGTAAATAAGATTTTTTGCGTAATTCTCCAGTCATAAAATTGGCTAGAAATAAGACAAAACTCTTAATAGGAATAACAATGGTTTCTAATTCAGGTGCTGGATCTGCAAATGAAGGTGTTTTCGATTTTTGTCGCTTACCTTATGAATCCATTCGTATTCTCCAAATTTTGAATCAAATGTACCCCGTTGTAATGATCTTAGTTTTAATGTAAATCGTGGACCTAGTTCTTGAAGACCAACTTTTTTGGAATTCTTGAAAATGTACCTGATATTGTGGAGGTAGAAAACAAATAAAAAAACTTTAAAATGTGCACAAACACACAAACAATGTCGGACACGGAAAAGAGAGGTCATAGGACGTGAAACAGTTGTTGACTATGATTCGACAGTTTACGAACACTTAGAGCTGCAAAGTATAAAACATAATCCGAAAATTAACACCTTGAAACTTGAGATACAAGTTAAAATTAATTTTCCGATTATGTTTTATACTTTACTTTTTAAAATTGTCGGCTGGTTATGGTTTTCAGAGCTGCAACTTAAACAAATCTTTACAAGTTCGTATCTATCGGCAGTCGTTTAATGGCAGCGGCAATAGAGTAATAGTTCTCACTAAGTTTTCAGAAGGAAGATAATCGAAGGCTTTCTGATCGGATCGCCTCTTGTAGTTTTAAAATGGCTGATAAGAAAGTACTGTTGTTGCCACAAATTTTAAAAACTGTTGAGATATTCTGACCTTCTCAGATTAAGCCGTTAAGTGATATGTTGTCGAAGCTACGCACGACATGTCGTTTTCAAATGATTTTTAGCTCACTAGAAGTGTGAGAACAATGAGCGTTCAAACATGACGTATGTTGAAAATCATTTGTGTCCGGTAGTTTTCTTCAAAAGGGGATATACCATATCAGTTTGCCAACAGAGTATTATCAGTGATGCACTCACGATTTTTGTATTACATGGGTGAGATCTTTCTGATTAGTTAACATGGGGTAATTTATTTTCATTCTCTAAAGCCTGGTTCACATATAATCGTAACAATCGTGCCACTATCGCACGATTGAGGATTTTTTGGTCGCACAATTCTTGTACAATTATGAAAACATAGCAGTCGTAATGATCGTAATAATCGTGGTAGTTGTGGAATCTGAGTCGTAAAAGTATATTCGAGGTCTACTTTCAGGAATGCTACGATCACAAGGCAGTCACGACTACCGTACGATCGTATTTGCATATGTGAACATCTCCACGACTGTGATACGACCCAGATACGACAAATTTAATATTTCATGTGTCATTGCAAACTTGGTTTTCAAGATCCTTTCAAGATACTCGTACGATTGTTACGATTATTTAAAAACTAGACTATTTGATAGTCGTCCGATCGAGAATTCTTGTATCATGTGATAGTCGAACGGCCGTTACGATTAAATGAGAACCAGTTTTAATGCAGAGCAACCGATCCTGATATACAAAGTAGACAGCCTACTTTAGACTAGCACGGCCACGAAAAAAAAAGAATATTGGCAATCCCCTCGGCCACAGTTGACCTTTGGCTGTTAGATTTTAAGATTATTTCTAAGATTTATCTTTTGTGATTAGATCTAAGGTCAACGTTATTATACTTCTAGACATACAGTACCTATGGTGCCTAAAAAAAATAAAATCTCTTTGATTATGAAATGTTGCACATCGTCTTCCTTGGAACTGTGGATCAAAAGGAAAGAGAGAAGCCAATAATCTTGCCACAGAACGACCCAATCTTGTGCTAAAATTATTAAGTATAACTTCTGGACGATGCGAAGACGTTTTCCCGTGATTCTGAAAATAAAATAATACATATTTAATAAAAGAACAAAAACAACGCATAAAAATGAACATAACGGTCAGCATTACATACTTATTAATAATTAACAATTGTTATTAATAATCAACAATAATTTATTGTGGGTTATCTAACGTATTTACAGCTCGTCGTTACACCGTGTTTCATGCTTTCGCAATCATCAGACGACATGAAACACGGTGAAACGACAAGCTGTAAACACATTAAATAGCCAAGAATAAATTACTATAAATCTCTACATTTTGTATCGAGCACTCTACTCACCGAGACATTACCCATGCTTATTTACCTTTTATCTATCCTATTTTCGAGCGTGAGGATATTGTGATTAATAAGACTCAACCAGGACCTATTGCGAAAAATGCGAAATCGGGTCTTCCGGCTGAGAATCGAACCCGCGACCTTGCGAATCTAGTGCGATGTTCTAGACACTGAGCTACGGAGAAAGTTGCCGAGAGCATGGCCACGAGTTCTGTATTTATTGTGGGTAATGCCAATGAAGAGAATTGGGTATGTTCAAGGAATATTAAGGCATTTACACTCGATTAATAACATTCATGCAAGCGAACATTTTCGATGAAGGAATTTTCGAGTGTCAGGAAAATTAAAATACATGCATGTGTACCATGGTTTATTGAAATGCAGTACTCAGCCACTATTAATGGTTTTTAGAGAACATTCCTCGGCGCTCTTCACCTTCACAGACAAGTGAACAAGATGACCGCCGCTAAGGCCGTCGTTACATAAGTCAACATAACCACTCTTCCTTAAAACTACTCTAACCTGAACGATAAACTTCCAGCATGTATTGATTCTTCCTGATTTACTTACTTTGGTATAATATTGTTGGCTCGATTAGAAACAGTTATTTATGGATCAGTGTGTTAATCTTAATGCGCATGCTCAACCTATCAACTCAGCCCCTGACGCGAATCAAACCCGTAACCTTCAGATGGCCGGGTTACACTCTAACCACTTAGCTACACCAACTTAGATGGAAAACTTAGATCCAAGGTAATTTATTGTAGTGGTTGATAAGCCCAGATGGGAGGCAGCACATTTATCTCGGATTGCTACGCGCTTTTGTCGCAGCTATTCTTCACGCAGACCTTCATAAGCCTGTGATAAACTCGATTTTGCTAAAAAGGATGTATGTTCGTGCGCTAGACGATCTTCATCTGTCTCTTATTGGCGCAGGCCAGAAGTAACACGGGCTCTACATTATAGCGCTCGTGACAGAAGCCTCGTTGTCGTCGATTCTCCGTGGTAAGTAAAAGTAAACATTGCGCTTTTTAGTTTATTTTTTAATTTCTTTTTTATCTATTTATCAAGCTTTGCCACTATGATATACAGAACCGGAGTACTCACTTATATACAGAATCAAACGTTGATACAGACCAGTGCACATATGCACGTACGAACTAAAGGTTAAGAGATGTGGCAGAGGTTATCGCAACAGCTTGCACCAATTACAGCGGTTCCATATAGAAATAAGTAATTGGAAATAGAAGAAGAACAATAAACAGAAATGATAAAATATCCATATTCCAAAAGCTATTATGCGCAACAGCGAAGGATTCCAAGTAAACTCCGGACAGAATTGCACTTTGGACAAACTGGTCGCCAGGACCCAGGGTTGTTCGAATCGTATACACAAATTAAGGCGTTTGTGTAGCAATGAAGGTTATTTCTGAAATTCGTCAGTGTAATTTCATTTAATCATAGGTTACTTGGTAGTATATTCCACGTCCTACTCATTCTTGAGAAAAATGAGCGTTGAAAAGTAAGAGTTAATATAGGCATATTAACTCTTACTTTTCAACGCTCATTTTTCTCTATGCTTGTGAAAGTATTCATCAAGGTGACAAACGTTTTAGTAATGAATATGATGCAAAGCAGTGCTCAGTTTATGGGCTCTTTTAACCGAGCAAGCACTTCCTGTTTCTAAGCATATGCTTACTGGGAGACCGCATGTACCTGGATGGTCTTGCGAATATGCGATTCTTCATCGCTAAACGATCTACCGACTGCCGTTCATAATGCAGAATTTTTATCATTGAACAATCTGTCGACTTTCGTCCACTGAGTCGTTAAATTTAAAGCACAATCTTACATGACCTGTTGTGGTGACAACACTAATCTACTAATTGTGATAGAGCCCATTGACGACATAACATAAGTAAAGACCAGCTTTGATTTATATTTGTTCTATTTTGTTGTCATTTGTTCCGATATATATTTTTGTTTGTTTTGAATTAACTTATTAACATTATAAAGAATGACTCGTGGTCCCCTGCTAGATTTCATGATAAAAATATACATCACAATCCCCCATCCTTTATTAAGAAACTTCTTAACAAACCCTGCCTGGTGAATCATATCGTCTCAAACCAGTGGTTCTATTAGCACAGGCATTGCTTGGTAACCGCCGTAAAATGGTTTACTGACCTTGTCCGAAGTGACAATTTGCACACGAGAGGCAGCATTTTCCTTGTAATAGTAACTTCTAGTTGACACGTATACGACTGGTCAAGTGAATCCAATTTAATTAATCATATGGTACAGAATAGTACAGAATGTCGTAGTTCGGTATGTGTAAATCGTAACCTTTACCTTCCTAGGTTTCCTTCAAGAAGTTGCTCCCTTGAGTGTTTCAATTGTTTCAAGTGAAAAATTACCGACATAAACTTTTTGTTCTTTATTATTCTAATAGATAACGTATGCACACAAAGATTGCTCGAAAAAGTGCGCGATGGGACACTAAAGGTTAACCCTTTTGAAGCGGTACAGACAACTTTGTGACTACTATTTTACTCTGGCTAACGCCACACGATTTTACTCGTCAAAGGGAAGCCCCTGGAAACCGCCATCCAAAAGGGTCAAGTGCTCATGCTCTGAAAGCTATGAACTCTGAAAAGTTTCCAAGTGCCTGACGGGAAGTTCCGTCCTTCAGCTGATCGGATAATGAATGTTTTTTCTTTAAATATTTTTGTTTTTTTTAAAGACTTCAGCTTGGGAATACGACCAATAGCTTAATATTTGACGATTTCTCATGGAGGTTTTTTCCTCCAAATGTCCTTAATTCAACAGAATTCAAAGAGTCGGCATTGCGAAATTTACGAAACAAAATTGTTTAAATTCTTGTTCATCTGTTATATTTTTATTTTTCCTGGTGCACAAAAGGTCAAAACCATCGAGGAACTTAGTTCATTTAAGATGGAGCTGGAACTGCCAACTTGTTGTTTTCTTTTGGTGAGATGGATCTTCAGAAGGACGGAAGTAGTCCCACTGTGAAATATGCCAGAGGAAGTAAGTATTAGTTGCAGATGAAAAGGATCTTTCTCAGCACCTGGTTTGCCGTTCGATAGTACAAAGCGTTGGCAACTCTATGCCTATTTAAAGCTAGTGTGCCTGGAACTGGTCTGGTTCACCAGCCAATTTCATAAAGTAAGGGCCAGGTAACCTTAAAAGTATTGGTACACAAATTGTTACCCTGTTGAAATAGAAGCACGTCCGTAAACTTCGTGAAAGTCCCACCTGACAGTCAGTGGCATTCTTACTTACGTATAGTTTCAAAACCTTCAAAAGCCACTCTTCGGGTTTCCTTAAGGTGAAGAACAATTTTTCCGGCAAGCAAGCACAATACACACGAGGGTCATTGAACAGCAACCTGATTGCTGGGCTACGAACTAGCTACGAAACTTACGAAATTTTCTAAAATTATCATCTCTTGAGTTGCTCGGAACAACTGGGAAGTTGATACTATCGAATTATTAGACACAGATTGCATGCTTGGTCAGGGTCATTGGTGTAAGGGGATTAATTTTATAAGGTATACACTCAGTTAAACGCAGTTATTTACCTCAGTTTTTGAAATAAAGGTAGGGTGCTGCGGAGGCAGTTTTGGACGTCTAGTAGAAAACCAAAAGGGTCGGAAAACTGCCGGAACTTAGATCTAGAAAAACTGACCTTTCGAGCGAAATTCTTTCGTCTGACTGAGGAAGGGCTTTAAGTCGAAACGTCAGTTTTTCTGGATCTATTTAGATCAAACAGTTTCCCAATCTTTTTGGTTTTCGTATTTTTGGGAGCCGTTTCAAGTTTTTTCGTACCCAGTTTTCGTAAACAGTATCTGCATGGAGCTTCCCAAAAACAATATGACCGTTCAAACTTCAGAAATGAGGAAGTAGTTCAGTGGCTCGTAGAAGCTCAAGCAAATCAAGTAATGCGAGATATTCGCAGGAAAGGATGAAAGGTAAAAAGAAAAAAACTAAAAAAACTCCTCAACTATCGAAATTTACGTTTAACCTTTAACTTTTTTAATGAATAGTTAGTTTAAGGCATATTACCTTGATCTTTTTTGATAATTTGATGCTACTTAGTTTAAAATGAGCGGTCGGTCCATCTGGTAAATGTATCAATAACAAAGCATCTAATATTTTGTCAAGGATAATACAATGCTGACACAACAAATCGTCTTTATTGATCACAATGCATAACGTTTTGTGCAAGAGTAGGTACGGGAAATACAATATTTTATATTTCCACATGCAAAAATAAGTAAGGTAAAAGCTAACTACAAAGTTTGAAATACACAGTTACCACATCAACACTGGTAATGACTGAATCAATAGAAAACGTTTGTGCATTTTATACTTCTTCATCAGCTATTTACCTTACTTTATTACTATATTATTACTTACTGGTACTTTAAATATCTGCATTCTTTAAGTTACCAAATCCTTTCAGTCTGAAAAGCGGGAGTTAATAGCGCAAACAGTATTTACCAGTGCAGCTGCTTATATATCTAAAACGACTTCCCATGCAGAAATTACCGGTTTTCTGCTTATTTTTAGTTTACAAACGTTCATCAGCAGATCACGAGTTTACTGCTAAAATGTACCATGTACTTTCTTTCTTACGCTAGTTTCCTTAACCCATTCTGTTTACATTCAAACAGTTCTTTAAAGCCTGGCCCAGAGCCCTATAGCTCACACACATACCTCCCCGAAACCTATC
This sequence comes from Nanipora kamurai, assembly GCA_036872915.1. Lineage (NCBI taxonomy): Eukaryota > Metazoa > Cnidaria > Anthozoa > Scleralcyonacea > Helioporidae > Nanipora > Nanipora kamurai. Next base: position 17,165 of record JBAHVQ010173522.1, read on the forward strand.
GAACACTCATAGACCTTTCCGAGCCCCATAATGCCAGTGTAAGCATTACCGACAGTACCTATTTTTTCCGCAAAGCTCTCGAAGACCTCCTCCCACACACTCCTGCAGTTTTCCACGAGGGCAATAAAAAAACTCTGTTTTTTCTGAATGGTAACACAGTCGGGTACTGAACAGGCCACGTGGTTTGATAGAATCTTCTGGATATTACTAATGGTGTTCGGACGCATTATTTTATACAGTTATTTTATTGTTATTTTATACATTGCTAGGGAAATTTTGATGCCCCCAAGTGCACGGGCATCGACGGCTGTGTAAATTTACTCCTCATCCAAGATATCTTGAATGCGGCTCATGTGGACAAAGTTCTTTATACTAATGACGTCACCTGACACGTCACCAGATGACGTCACCTGATGAAAAATCTTATTATCTCCGCTAATAACGAAATTTCGGTATTTTAAGAATGATATAAAAGAAAGGTGTTATGTTCAAAAACATATGTATGTATAAGGCAATTCAGTGAATTTTGAAGATTTAATTAATTGAGATTGAATTAAATTAAGAACATTCAATGCCCATTTTAGTAGGCTACGATTTACTAATACTTAAATATCGTTGTAATTTTTAACTCAATGTTTAAATGCATTTGTAGTTTTGTGGAGAAAGGATTTCTAATAATAACTGAAATATTAATTGGTAATTACAGTACCGTCCACGTCCAACTTAACACATTTTTTCGTCTATTTTCGTCTATCGTCTATCGTCTTCGCGTCTATCGTCTATCGTCCATCGTCTACGCGTCTATCGTCTATAGTCTTCGCGTCTATCGTCTATTGTCTCTTTTTTATCGTCTATTTTAACATAATTTGTAAACTCCGAC
>JBAHVQ010173533.1:0-11539 GCA_036872915.1 Nanipora kamurai
TTCACTTTTAAAAGCACCAGCAGCGACGGCTGCGACACCCCTTTAGCTCGAGTAAACGCTTAGTAAGCGTCTTGTTTCTCTTAAAAACGACAGGATAAAACTTAAAACAACAGGGCAGAAAGTAAAACCACAGGTCGGAATGCCCTGTTATTTCGACCCAACGAGAAGCTTGCTCTGACAACGGGTCTTTGCTCGAAATGTCAGAACTCTTCTACATAATTTCGGCAGTCTACTAACTTTTTAACTATCTACTGTGGTTTTTTTTTAACTTAGACTGAAATAAAGAAATATTTGAAGCATTATGTATATCAGGACGCAAAGCATTAAAAACCCTTGAGCCTTACATCGGCAATGCAGCTCGGGAAAAAATACAGTTATACAAAAATATATAATAGCCGAAAAGCCATGGTCTGTACAGTTTATCGGGTTTTGTAACAATATACGCTAATACACTATATTTCGTAGACTTTAGGCTATCCCAGAAGTTCACTTTTATTTACAGCAGATGTAGCACAGTTGCCAGCCACAACCAAAATCACACCAGAGACTTCAGTTTCTTCCAAGGTTTTTTAAATCGTTCAAATAACGCCCCTCGCACAGCTGCTGTGATCTTTTTTACCAAGCAAATGGCCGTGGCGACCTCAAACCATAGGTTGTAGAGTAAAATTAATTGCAAGTTGCCCAGCCATTCCAAACGACCAAATTCCCCCATCAAATCAAACGTGGTGATTCCTGAATTCCAAAAAAATAAACGAACAGGTGGCGTAAAAGTCGGTTAATAATATACAGCTTTTAAAGGTAACTGTAGCATATTAACCACCTTCAGATCTCCCATAATCTCCCGTACAGTTCTTTTCATAAAAAAAAAGGGTTGCCAGTTCACTGGACCATTTGCTTTGCCCCGATGAACTGGAAATCCTTTGTTTTTATACAAAGAACCTCCCAAACGAACTGTATTATGGGAGAAAGTATTATGAAAGTAGTCAATAATAACGGCGACTACCACTCAAAATATATGATCGAGTATTCAACGTTTCGACCAGGTTTTAGCCATCATCAAGAATGGTACTAACGAATGTGGTGGCAGCTATATTTACGGCGAGAATAGTGAGCTAATAGACTATGAACTCCTTCACTGCCACGATTCTCCCTTTGACGGGTATAATCGTCTGAGGTTAGGCAGAGGAGAATAACAGAAGTCCCCCGTGGTAGTTAATAGAAGATCGCTATTTATGTTAACAGCCTATTGATGGTTTGCACGTGACGTTATGGCGGTCATGTTGGTCATGTTGGTAGTATTCAGAGTTACCGTTGTTATGCATTTTATTAATATACTCATTGGTTCTCGTAACATTGGCCAAGCGTAAGACGGAAGACATCGGCGAGTTTATCTTGAGAACTCCTGGTATTTATTAACTTTAAATTAACTTACGAATTCATACTAAGGAGAAAGCTTCGCGCAATAAAATCATAATCTATTCAGAAAACATTTAAAGAAAACCAGTACTCCTTGCCACAGTGCCGCGGAACGTTTAATCTTTCTCGCGCATGAACAGAATAGCTAAACAAAAGGTTATACATCACCCCTTGGCAATCTCTTCGTCCCACTCCCAAATTTTCCCAAACAAGCAAAACAAAACAAAAAACAAGCAAATATTCAAACATATAAACAAACACACTAACCACAACCACACCAGAATGAAATGGACAAACAACTCACACTAAAATGAAAGTTTCTTACAGAGGTCCATGTTAATTATATCAATGTGATATGCAGCGGATAGTTTACAGGTTATTGAAATGTGGTTAGTTGTCAACAGAACTTCGCCGAATTTGCTTCAATACCCATGCAAAAATGGCTGCAAATCAAGGTTGGCAATGAAGTGGTAATGCATTAACTGTGTTCTTGTATGGAAAGCCTGAATTTCAAAGCGTTGTCCGTGATCATAGAAAAAAATTGGAAAGTGTCTATGGGCAAGTTTCTGATAGGCTTGATAGCAATAAACCACATGTCGCACAACAAATAATTTTAAGCGAATTTCATTCCAAAGAATTAAATGCGTCGACTTACCTAACATTCTCGACAGAACAGGGAGGGCGGAACTGAGAACTAACAACACGATGCAATTTCCTATTACCTGAAAAGGCAACAAAGAGTAGATCAGCTATTTACTGACGAAATGATATGCCTTAACTGTAAGTTCTCCAATTAGGGAGCTACATTTGTACCACGTGGCTATGCAATTTATCCTCGAATCTCCCGCTCTGGCGGGTGATACACTCAAATCACCCGCTGTCAACAGTGCAGAAACATGAATATGTTTCATCCATTTTTATACACTATTCACAATTATAATGATCATTTACAGACGTGGAGCGAACGCTCTTTTTCAAAAATTACCCCTTGCGATGACATATCTCTCGGGCTTCGCCATCAAAATGTCATCCCATGGGGTAAGTTTTTATAAAATACCCCTCGCTCCAGGTCTGTAAATGGCAACTATTTTTTATTAATCTTAAGCGAGAGGGTAATTTGGACATTGCTGTAATTTGATATGCTATAGCAGTGCACAGTTTTTATATATCTGACAACGATCCGCAAGTGATATTTTTCCGTAGCCACATTCATTTAAATATGGCATTTCAAAACTTTTTAACAAAGCCTATTTCTTGACAATTTTTTGGATAAAAATAGACTCACGCGAAGGTTACAAGGACAAAAGCGAACTTTATTATCTAATTCAGTCAGAAAATTAGAGCGCTTATAGTATAAACAATGAACCGGGCGACAGAGCCACGGAAACGAAAAAAACTCAGGTAGAATGAAATAAAGATGTCATTTACCGTGTTTGATCGGTCCGTGTAGAAAATATTTTATTTCGATCTAAATACAAAAAATATTTTATTTCAATTTCAGTCTCAAACGATCTCGGGTCGTTATTGAGAAAACGAGAAAAGACCTTCTTTATTACGGACCTCTCAACTGGTAAATAACATACATGTATTAACTCTTTCCTGGCACGATATCCTTTCTTGACGATTAAAATCGTCTGGCGTTAGCCAGAGTAAAATAATAGAAGACTGATGCTGCCAGAAGAGTTTAAGACACACTCCAAGAGATCAAACAACTAAATGATACAAATGACGAACTTTCAATTTCCAATTTCAAAAACTAATTTCAGCGTAAGTGGTAGCATATTAAAACATTTTGAGTTTTATTATATTTATATATTTATATTATCATTACATTGTCATTATTATTATTATCACTATCATCGTCATTATCATCATCATCATGATTATTATTATAATCATTGTCATTATCATTGTCCAGGGTTTTTCTGAGATAACGAGCTTGACAAACGTTCACTAGTCGTCTATTATCATTATTATCATTATCATTATTAGAATATTTTCCCAACCACTACCACTATCACGATTACTATAATTATAATTGTCATTATCATTATCTATATTTATGTTTATTATTTCGAATTTTAACCCAACGAGGTTTTTTGGCAGAATTTAGCACAACTAATTTCACGACAAAATGAAGGCGGGATAGAGGTACGTTTTTTGAAATTCTGAGAAGCCATTTTTTCGGTGTCATTAAAAACGAATGCGACAGAAACATGAAGCAACAGAAAAGCAATTGCGACAGTTGACTACCGCAAAAGATGAACACGTGGATAGATGCAGTCGTGAAAACAAACCTTGGTTTCTTTAAACACAAAATGGAAAATTATCCATTTTCGTACAAATTACCTCTTAGTTCGTTGAAATAAAAGTTGTATCCTATATTATTTCATCAAATATCCAAACATCTCGAAGTTCGTAAACAAACCTCGGCTATCTCTTCAAATACTGATTCTTTTGAGATGCAATATCATACACTGGAAAGTCGTATTACATCAGATATCCAAGCACTTCGAAGTTCGTAAAAAACTCGGCTATCGCCTCGGTTTTCAACAAGCTTCTAGGTGTTTGGATATCCTGATGAAACAGTGTCCCATCCTCTATCCAAACACCTCGAAGTCGGTTCAAAAAACTCGACTATGTCCGCGTTTTTCTACCCACTTAGTGTTTGGATATCGGATGAAACACTGTCTCGTGTTTGACCAATCACATCCAGACTACATTTGTTATACTGTACTTCTAAAGTTATGCAAGAGACGTGAGATAAACCACTCGCGTGATGCAACACCGAGTCCAGTATCGGTTCGTTCGTTCAGAGTAGCGCTGATATCCTTAGTCATGATATTTTTAAAAGATCTCGTGAAAAGTATACGGATTTTTCATCAGACAACCACTTTCAGGAGATGTCTTTCCCCAGTTCGTTTCCTTACCTGGGTCATTGGTGTATTCTTAACGACCGGGATGAGTTTGGTAAAACAAGGAACGCTGTAAAATCCTACTAGTGAAGCAGCCATGAGATAGCTAATACTGGAGTCAAGCATTTAACACCATTTTTACAAGGAATGACGCAAACGGGGAAATTTTTCCTCCTCAAAATTTGTAACATTGTTGGAGTGATGTTGCCAGAAAACGCTAGATCATGAAATCTACAATACATAGTTTTATATAAAAAGGTGCGTAATCTTGAAGGCTGGGAAGTGCCGTCTCCGATTGCAGTTGCACCTTTTAATGGTTATTGTGGCTACAACAAGGCATACAGGTATTATCAACTGATAGTGTTGAAACACACAGTACACCAGTGTAGTACCGTTCAAATAAATATACTATATTAGACAGTTTAAAGTACTCTTCGTCTGGATATTTTACAAGTTAGCTCTGATAGACTGATCTGGGTGCAAATAGTTTGTTCAAAGAATCGCACTTTATTTCTACCGAATGAAACATTTAAATTGAATCAATATGATGAAAATGTTGGAAAACTTTTTCCTTTTTTAACTTGAATAGGAGATGTACCAGCGGACCACAATATATCAACATAAGTACACAGTTCTGAGGGACAGGCCCTAAGATCCCACCACAACCGGCCACTCAGTACGTCATTGACTTTATCGTAATGTCAAGGATACAAGATGAGTAGGATTTCTAGGACTGCTCCAACCGACCCCATCATTGACGACGAAACTTTCCCAATAACTGCTTCCTGAAGAAGAGATATATTAACATGAGACCAAGAACAGAAGAACTCTACACATACAAAATCAGCATTTTCCCCACAATTTTCGACAACACAGTTAGTTATTACCCCATTTAAAAGTTCGAAAATTCCGAATAAGTTTAGCCATGACAAAGATAATGATGACTTCACCAATGTTAATAAGCGCCGTAGCCACAGTAAAACAAGTGGGACAGGAGGTGGGAACGAATGTTGGTGAAAGACTGCTTGGTTTAGAAAAGTTCGTAGTCTTATACTTAGTCTTGTAATTTGATTCTGACGTTTTCAGATACCTTTTAAGCCTTTCCATACGGTTATAGGACTCTACTATTTGAAGGAAGACAACGAATCGTTCTCCATCTAGAGGTGTTCTTCGGGTATTTGAGCGATTTTAGTTGACAGCGCTTCTGAATAATGGGGAATCCGGACCCCCGTTCTACCGGCGGCGTAGCCTAGTTAAAGAGGCTCAATACACGATTGTCGTGGCCTCAACGACCTAGTACGAACTTTTTAATCCAGGCAAGACATACGACCACGCACAACAAACTAGTACAGTGGCAGCACAGTGGTACTTGAGTGAGTTTAAAGCCTGGTTTACAATATCCCCAGCTTTACTATATTGTTTAGTGTATAGGAATAAACGAGATGGAAATAAAGTTTTGGAAATAGACCAAGATATGCAAGGAATATAAAATTAAAATCGATTCTGTTTCAAAATGGAAGGAGCAACAGATTATGTACAAATTTCTAATATATAGAGCACGAAACTGAGGAACGGCGACTTCCAAAAAATCCCTAATCCTTTGAAAGTAAAAACCCAAACTCTTTGACTGCGTAAAACTATTGTGCTGTGTCCCCTTCAGCCCCTCACCCCCCAAAAAATAAAGCTAAATAACACTCTCGAGAAACAGAAGAACAAGGCACTCGAGATTTGCTCGTTCTTGTTTTTGAGGACAGAACCAGAGGCTTTATTCAGTATTAAAACTTGGCCTTCCCGTGGTTAGCTCCGTTGTCACCGGAGCTTGTGGTAAAAATCCCAATTCCTTGAGATAAATTAGTGAGTCGTACTATTGAAATCTGCAAGCGCTCGGGGATTGCAAGATGTCTAAGAACAGTTTCTAATACCTACGCGGCTGTTAAGCACTGCATGCTATGCATTGCATCAAGCACTAAACTACCCTATATATGTCTCATTTAACAATGCAAACAACAGTAACACCCTCGACGTCAACACCAACGAAAACAAAGTTACCAACACCAGTACAAATAATGTCAACAATAATCACATACGTTGTGCTTGGAAATGACTTACTTTAGCTCTCATGGGCAACGCCTCGTCTACAAACAGGAGACTAAAGAAATTCAACGCAACCATCGCCATAGAAATAGCCTAGCAGAAAATCAAGCAAACATTCAGCATGGTCCAGAAACACTGATACAACACTTAATCACATTCTCTAGAACGAAGTCACGTTAAACAGTTGCTACCCGGACGTTGGTGTTAATAATAAAATGTTTCACAGCACAAAACGAATGGCCACATTGTAGTAGCTTCTAAACTTCCGAACAGCTTTGACTATGTTATCTACAAATTCCAGATGAAAAGTGTGATGCATGAGATCTCAGCGCATTTGATCTTACAGATAGGGCCCCCTGTGTGTCATAAGGTTGCTTTTGTTTTTGACGTTTGTCCATAAATTTTGCAATGTAGTCATCGGTTCGTGGGCTAAGCGTAATTTGAATGGTCCTGCGATGCATACAATATTCTGATGTACCTTTCACTTATGGCATTGTGGCTGTTGTTGTCATTGCTGTGTCGTAGTAAGTCTTGCTGGTTTCGTTCAGTGAATTTTGTGTTGCAGTAATTTTAGTGGAATACACGCGGAAGGTATCCGTTTTGGTGTCTGTAAAACCTATCTGATTAGATAGGATTTAAATGTCCCGATATGGAAGAAACAGTATATGTTTCGAAATATCAAGAGCCCAAGTAAGATCATTTCGCGACCAGCTCCCAACTTGACCTGTAGCTCAGTTGGTAGAGCGTCGGACTAGTAAACCGAATGTCGCGGGTTCGAAACCCTGCCGGGCCAAGTAGAGTTTTCTCTACTTGTCCGGTATGGTTCGTCACTCGGAGTAACATCTGACATCATTATTCTCTACTCGAGTTCATTCTTCCACTTAAGCTATTTAAAAGTAGAACCAACAAACTCAGAGGATAGACTAAATTCCTCTGCCAAGAAGGCACATTACTGATCGTGCACTTACAGTTAATAAAAGTAGAACCAACAAACTCAGTGGATAGACTAAATTCCTCTGCCAAGAAGACGCGTCACGGCGACGTTCTACGAAAAAGATTGATACGAAATTACAGCTGAAAATTCACCACCAAGCATGGCCATTTCATCCATGTGGAGTAGATAAGATTGTTAAGATTTGATGTTAACACTGCAGTATCACTAACGTATGTTTCAAAATGGCGATTCTAGAGAAACAAAACCTGTGAAGCTATTGGTATATGACAGCCTAACTTTAAACGTACCCCTAACAGTATTTTCTCTTTAATGCTTATCCTAATTCTAATCCCGATGTCACTCGCTGCGTTTAAATCTCATCCTCGTGGATGATATTTAGTAATTGCTGCAACACTGCTTGCATTGTTGAACCGTATGTCCGGAGCTTAACAGCGGTCGAGCAACGCGTTGTGATGTCGCACATCAGCCATTAATTTTTCTCAATTTTGCTCGCTTAGCTGGTAAAAAACAGCTTAAAATTTTGTGCAGTGTCATCATTTCTGTCGCAAATTCGTATGAAAGAGTTCAACTGCGCATAAGGAATCCAAAAGCAGTAGCTAAAATTGGTTTCGCATTTAGAAACGTTTGGTCGGGAAAGACTCAAATCAAACTTCACGACCAAACTAAGACACGCGCGAAGATTATACTTCTTTTTGACAACCGTTGAATAACTTTGCCCTGTCACAGTCACCAAGGAAAACAATTAACATAACATTTTCATATACAGTTACTTGTCTCAAGTGCTCAGCGGTACAGCGAAGGAGAATGGTTGGATGCCCAATCCTGCCAATTTGTGACAAAAAATGTAAAAAAAAAGTGCGCTAGCAAACCGTGAAAAGCATAAAATATAAATGATATTTGTCAGTAAACTAACCAGATGTGATGTTCGAAAAAAAAAAAAAAAATAAAGAAATTTTAAAAAAACCAACCAGAAAAACCCAAAAAAACAAGGGATACTTTTTCCTACGCGTCCGCTTGTGCTCGTTACGTTTTGCGAACTATCTATCTTGATACGTCACAGTTTCTCCTTATTTCGGTTGACTATGCCTTTTAATCAGGCGGAACTTACCAAGTTCTTTCCTTTCATGCTCCATTTCGTTCAGTTGTCTGTATGACTCATCATAATTGGCAGTTGATCGGCTGTTGCCATTTTGTACACCTAAAGAGTGACTGTTGTGAGACACCTGTACTGACTGGTTTCTGAATTAATAAACGTGCAATTGGAGAAACGTCGCTACTTTGATACAACATTAAACACTCAATGAGCCGTTTGCAGCTGGCCAAAAATCACTCAGAAGAATGAAAAACTGGAAGGTATGGAGACCAGGGGGATCTCCAAAACAAAGAAAAAGACAATGCATTGGATTTCGCTTGCTCTCCAGATATTGTTATGGAAAGTGTTTTTGACCAAGCCACAACGGGCCTGCAACTAGTTCCAATCGATACAGTGAGATTTGATTATCGTTAATATCGATACTTCCAGAGACGCTATCAAGGGAACATCGAAATTCAGGTAAATTAAATGTTACTGTTTCTCCGAGGCAGCAGTCATTGAAGTGCTAACGACGCGAAAATTAACTTTGTTTGGGAAGAACTCTTAAAATAATAAATGAACACCTAAACCTGTTGCATATCACGTCAGTGTTCTTACCATAGTTAAATTTTTGTGGTGTGTTGTGGGGAATTAGTGCCTGTTGTGAACGGAGCCAGGAGTTGGATTGCTTGTGTTTACGTAACATCACGCCACAGGTCAAAGTAAAAAAAGAGAAGAGACATCGCTACGCTAGCGTCGAATTTTTATTTCGGTTGAAGAAACATCTTTGCTTTAAACGAGTGACTTGTTGTGGATATCTTCCTTGGGAGACATATAAGACGACATGTGATGCAATAAGGTTCACATGCACGGCATTTTGAGCAATTAGAAAATTAGTTACATCTTGCAGACTATTTAGCAAAATCAACTGAAATAAAATGCGAGAAGTATGATGATTTTGAACATAAATTAAAGAAACATTTAAATTGATTTGTATAATAACGAGAGAGTTCTTACACATATATATTGTACATACACGTACATTATTTAAATAATGATTTTTTAAAAAATTTTTTACTTATTCAGATTTTTAGATTTTTAACTTACACAAGACATGCATTGATAACAGCAACTTCGCTGAAGTGCTTTTATCCTGTTAAAATATTCGTACTACTACTACCAAATACTACCACTACTACCACCACTACCACCACTACTACTAATAATAATAACAATAACAATAACGGCCATGGGGTAGGGCAAGCCTGGGCTTCAGCCTATCACGGGGAATATGGACGCTCTGCCTTCCAGAGTCTGAGGTGGCGCCTTTGACAAGCGCTAATAACCTCATAGCCAGCCATGTTAGGGTCACAGCACAACAAGGGGACTCTATCGCTTTGGATGGTAACCTGCCTAGGAGAAGGTAACTCCAATATCAAATCCTCCACCTATGGATCAGATAGGAAATATCCACTGCGCTGGTGGTAAGTTACTCGTGTAAATGATGTCACATGAAACAAGTAACCCAGAGAACGGCGTGAAGGAGGCCCATGGCATGAGCCTGGGTGTCTCGCCCGACACGGTGGAGGGGAATGAGTAGCCAAAACTGCGTCATCATCAAGCTATTGTTCGAAGAGGTTGGAAAAATCGATTAAATAAGGTAGTAACAGAAAGCTGTTATGGAAATTCACCAAGTAAGTGAGGTTATCGCAAACGTATGCTTGCATTTTGGAAACAGTTTGGAGGATTTGAGATGACAGAACAGCGACTAGCGGACCAAGCAACCCAAGTACGTGTTAATGGCTGGTTGCTGGACTACAAAACATGAGGGTACCATACCGACCGAAACCAGTCTTCAAGAGCAAATCAGGGAATGTGATACAAACGATTAACTCCTGGGCGGTATCATTACTTCGTTATTCAGTAAGTTTCATTGAATGGACAAACGAGGAGCTGAGAGTAATGGATAGAAGGATTAGGAAATACCTGAATATATACGAGACAGCGTAAGCAGATTGTATCTACCTAAAAAGATTGGGGGAGGGTTTAATCGCAGTGGAAGATTGCGCAGAGGAGGCAAGATTAGGAATGCTGGAATATGTTATGGGCAGTAATGAAAGGCTACTGAGGGTAGCCAGAGAAGGGATTGCCGTGGGATGTAGTTTATGCACCAGTTTTCGCAACAAAACTGTGAAATTTCATCATCATCATCATCATCACCATCATCATCATCATCATCATCATCATAATAATAATAATAATAATAATAACAACAACAGTAATGATAGTAATAATACTGATAATAATAATACTGATAATAATAATAACACTGATAATAATAATAACACTGATAATAATAATAATACTGATAATAATAATAACACTGATAATAATAATAATAATATTGATAATAATAATAACACTGATAATAATAATAATAATACTGATAATAATAATAACACTGATAATAATAATAATAATATTGATAATAATAATAACACTGATAATAATAATAACACTGATAATAATAATAATAATGATAATAATAATAACACTGATAATAATAATAATAATACTGATAATAATAATAACACTGATAATAATAATAATAATATTGATAATAATAATAACACTGATAATAATAATAATACTGATAATAATAACACTGATAATAATAATAATATTGATAATAATAATAAAAGCACTGATAATAATAATAATAATACTGATAATAATAACAACAACAACAATAATAATAATACTGATAATAATAATAATAATACTGATAATAACAACAACAACAGTAATAATAATAATAATAATAACAACAGTAATGATAGTAATAATACTGATAATAATAATAATAATAATAATAATACTGATAATAATAATAATACTGATAATAATAATAATAATAATACTGATAATAATAACAACAACAACAATAATAATAATAATAATAACAACAGTAATGATAGTAATATTAGTGATAATAATAATAATACTGATAATAATAATAATAATACTGATAATAATAATAATAATAATACTGATAATAATAACAACAACAACAATAATAATAATAAT
>JBAHVQ010173581.1:0-18028 GCA_036872915.1 Nanipora kamurai
TTCGTCTTGTTTTAACTTGTATCTCAAGTTTCAAGATGTTAATTTTCGGATTATGTTTTATACTTTACTTTTTAAAGTTGTCGGCTAGTTATGGTTTTTTCCTGCTTAAAGTTTAAAGATTATTGTTACACCCGAAACACTTAAACGGCACAGTGCCCCGAACTCAATTTGAAAATCGGGCTGGGTCCAGAGTGCTTTCATCACGTTAAAGCTCCCGGCCAACTAAGCTGAGTGAAAACAACTCATGGTACCCCCGCAATATAAATTGCTTAATACGGTTAACACAACTACGACTCTTGCTGCGATCCAAGGAAAGGGCTGGGATGGACATCTTTCAATATAAAAATAAAAAGGTTTTTAATAGCTGGTTTTTCAGGTGGAACTTAATGTGCCGTCATTATCTCCATAACCGGAAAAATACCACAAAACGGGACAAATCTACGAAAGAAATACATTGTAAATCTTACGTGGTGAAATCACTGATGAAATCGTCGTGATATTTTCAGCCCGAATCGCAACAACAGCGGCGATGGTTTATTACTATTATCATTATCAGTATCACTAGCATTATCATCATCATTATATTATTATTATTATTATTAATAATAATAATCTAAGCTTTGCGTGACGTGTTTCATAATTATGAATCATGACATGACTAACTACAGCGTTTGGGACGCAATGTAATACGTAATATATCATACACGAAAAGGAGGGTTTGACCTAATTTCCAAACACCGAGAAGTAAGCAGAAAAAGGAGGCAAATAGCCGAGTTTTTTTACGAACTCCGGGGTGCTGGGAAATCAGATCAAACACGACTTTCAAGTGCATGATATGGCTTCTCAAAACAAATCCGTATTTAAAGAAAAAACAAAAAAAAAAAAACAAAAAAAAACCACCTACTAAACCACGTTGTTTAGTGCTTTTATTTTTACCAAGAAAATGGTTGAGAAAAAGCCGAAAACGGCTCGTAAAATCAGTCAACAATTTCTGTGTAAGTGTATTTGTCCACGTTTGGCAATCAACACTAACGTGCCTACTTACGTGTATACTAATTGTATACTTGGCAACTTTTTACCATCCTTCATTGTGGTTATCTTCTTTACACCAGTTAAGAATTAATTTATTACACAGACTGATTGTTTTTCGGCTTTCTTGTCTCCCCCAGGAAGCTCTCGTGATTCTTCTTCAACCCTGATTAAGTCTGACCTAGGGACGTCAATACTTATTTTTGTATAAGAAATGAGATTGGGAACAAGTTGAAAGCCCTCAGTGCATGATATGTTCCGAGTCGTAACATGGCGACCGTTGGCGTCAATATTGGTGACTGCTGACCGTAGGGGATGCCCAATCCAGTTTTATAGAGATCAGTGACGAGGATCCCGTCTTGGCCACAATCTGTGCCTAGAATTGTGCAGGGTACCAGGCCACTGAATGAACATCAATCTTTTACCTGTTATACCGTGGCTAAAGTTACTGAATTGCATCGAAAATTATAAACCGGGTAACAAGAAGTTGAAATATGTTTTATTAAAGCCTTAGGAAATTTTTGCTGATCAAACTATGGAACGCCATGCACTCAGAAAAACTCTGAACTCCAGACGGGATTCGAACACACAACCTTCTGACTGCTAGCCAGACGCTCTAACCATTGAGCCACAAGAACCCAGATGGCAGATCAATGTTACTTACGGTATCTAAACCTGGCACGAGCCAGTCTGTAATGACTTGCTGGACAGCAAGCCGTTAGATGTCGGTAAATCTTAAGTTAGATGCTAATTTGAATTTTGAGTTTGCGGAAGGTTGCGGCTTTGAGTCGCGTCTGAAGCTCAGAGTTTTTCTGAATACATGGCGTTCCACAGTTTGATCAGCAAAAATTTCCTGAGCCTTTAACTCCTTCCTGTCTGTATAGATCTTCAGTGACCTACGAAAACTTTAGTATCTTTACTCTGGCTAACGCCAGACGATGTTACTTGTCAAGGGGAAAGTCCTCCGACAGGAAAGAGTTAATAGTATCAAACTGTACATTCAAAATTCAAATGTTTTATTAGTTAGACATTTCGAACATCCAGTGTTCATCATAAGCACACAGATTTTGCTAATGATGAACAATGGACATTGTTCGAAATATTCAACTGATAAAACATGTTTTAACTTCTCGTTATCCTCTTTATCATCAAATTACATGTTCTTTCCAACATCTTATCTAAAATTACGAATACATATTTTCGGATATACATGCCCGACAAAGCGTCACCAAGATATAGCTTTAAAATAGTTCTTACCGTAAGTGCAACTTCTTTTTCTTGTTCCAGTTGCTCGGAAAGATCGTCTACTTCTTTTACTACAAACGAAAGGCATACGAAATTTAACTACAAACGAAACAAATCATTAGTAAAATAGTATTCAAGGTTGAAAAGGCTAACGACATGTGAGTGTTCGTCAAGCACCTGTAATCAGAAAAACGAGTTCTAAGCCCCAGACGACAATCGAACCTGCAACCTTTTGATGACCGGTGAGACGCTCCAACCACAGGCCGTCAGCTACCAAGACTCAGACGGTGAGCTAAGGTGCAAGTTTGTCATATGCATGTGCAACCTATAGGGAAACTACGATACGATAATTATGGAAATGAAGGTTGTGGTTTCGATTCCGGTCTGGGGCTCAGAAATGATTTTTCTCAGGACACGAGATAGACGAAAGTTAACATGTCGTCACAATAGCACTAAGTTCCCACACATACATAAGGTCTGACATATCCATCGAGTTCTCTCCATTTGTTAAACATGCTTTCTATGTGAAGAAGAATGCCGTTTTCCATTTGTAAATATCTTTTCGATATTTAGAGACGTGCGCAGCCTGAAGAAAAACCACAAAATCTGTAATATCTCAGCAAACAACTTCTTAAAAAGCACTGAAAACTTTGCTTAACCTCGGAAAGGAGATAAGTTCACATCAACATGCACATTATATTGTTGTCACGACAACAGCTGGGTCTCTGGCTTCCCCTTCTAACTTATAACATTTGACTCTAAGAAAAGGCTCTACCTTTAAGAAACGATATACAATACGGATATACAATACCAACACAAGTACAAATCTACGGATTTGCAGTACTGCAGTAAACGCTGTTCGACAAAGAAAAAATAAGAGACGATTAGTCAACGTTCGTCAAGCTTGTGATCTCAGAAAAACGATTTCCGAGCCCTAGACGGGAATCGAACGCGCAATCTTCTGACGACCGATGAGATGCTCTAACCACTGAGCCACCACGACTCAGATGGTGAGCTAGGGTGCAGGTTCGTCATATGTACTGCTTAAGCGGCACATACGACGAACATCTCATCTCAACATTCTCACTAGTCGTCAGAAGGTTGCAGGTTCGACTCCCATCTAGAGCTCGTAAATCGTTTTTCTGAGATAACGAGGTTGACGAACGTTCACTAGTCATCTCATATTTATCAAGCTTCCACATGAACCAAATTTGTGTTCAGCATTAAGTATAAAAGAAAAAATACGTAAATTTTGTTTTACAAATTGGAGAAACAAGGGAAAAAACCTTTAGGAAGAAAACAATATAATGGCCAAACTGTAGATTTTTCGTTCAATAAATATGTAATGTATCGTAAGGAATTTAGCAGTTGTTCGCAGAGATACTTCAGACTTTTGTGTTTATTTTTTCTCCCGGCTATGTCCTACTGCATACGGAATCTGTCATTCAAATTGATGGTTTGAAATCCAGAATAATTCTGAAATTAGAAAAGATATCAAACCATATTTTTTACTTGTAGATAATCAAAAGGGTAAGGAAACTGCCAGAACTTAATAGAGAAACTGACGTTTCGATCGAAGGTCTTTCTACGTTTCACTCCGACGAAAGGACTTCGCTCGAAACGTCAGTTTCTCCATCCTTAAGTTCTGGCAGTTTTCCAACCCTTTTGATTATCTACAAGCCATCTAATATTGCCGACGCGGCACTCTACTTCTATATATTTTTTACTTCCCGGAAACTTTCAAGTTCAAGTCAAGTTGACCAGCCTTATTTTTCTTTCCGACCGATGGTCCAACTCCAGTAATTTTTGTTGACATGAATTTTCTAAACTTTCTGAAATTCTTACTGAAGCAAACTTTTTCAAATTCTTAAAGTAGCAAATTTTTATCGATTCCCTAGACCAATTTCTCCCACACTTATGACAATGAAAGCAAATCATTACATATTGCCGTCACTGAGAATCGTTTTTGAAAACTTCGGTCTTGCGGAACTTTACGGCTAAAGCATTGATAAGGAATATAGCAAGTTCGTTTGCTCGTCTTGAAGTACTAAACTAAAACGCCTATAAACGTTTAGACTGCGCTTTCACATGACGCGGTTATCTTCGAACTGCTGTTATATCTAGTCATGTTTCCGAACTAAAATAGCGATGATGATGTTCAGTTTCTGAATGTACACAATTGAAGACCCCCAGGGCTGTGTAGAATGTTTGGCATAGAGCTAAAAAACTTTGTTAAAATCATTGTATTTAAGTTACAAGTAAAATGATAGCTTCAAAGACGCCTTTATAAAAGATTATAGGTCCACTGTCATCTTAATTGGGGTATTAATATAGATTACTGTGAGTCATAGTCAAATATTTTAATCACCTATGGGGGAAAAAACTCAAATCAGCTGCCAACAACTTAAATACAAAGAAAAGATCTTTAGTCCGTGGCAAAAAAACCTTTAATACGTAGCATAATTTTTTTTAACTCTTGAAAAGAACTTTAATACAAAGTAAACAGCTAAAATGCCCAGCAAAAGCTTTGATTTTGATGAAAATATACAAGCTGACTAAATAACAACCAGTTAAGCAGTGAAGCACCAATTAAAAATGGCAGTGAGAGAAAGGCGCAATTGGTGAAAATGGTAATGTTGACTGACAAAATGAACCTACTTAGCTACGAAATCATTTTCCTTCAGAAACGTTAACGCGATGTAATCTGATTTCCTGTTTGACTTTTACTTTATTGAGATTAGCGAAATAACTCTGTTTCTATATGTTCTCAGATCATCCAAAGTGTGGGTTTTCGCCCGTTGAAATAATTCCTGTTAAGGCTTATCTACGTCATAAAATTGTTGCAATTGCAAACGATTTTTCGTCCACAATCTTGACGTGTATGTGATCTAGTGAAAAGAATCTTTCGGACGTATCGCTACCATTCAACGTTATATCACTGGCGTAGCCAAGGGAAGGGGGGCACGGATGAGCGATCACCCCCAATGATCTCCAGACCATTCTCTTAAAATGGTAAAATTGTAACGAGAACACCCTGACAGAAAACTTTGAGGTTTTTAACATGTCTCAAAAGACAAAGCCCTGGGTACAACACTGTGCTAAATCAGATGCCGGAACGACGACTCCAGCCAATGATTTGACTTAAAAGTGAAATTAAAACATGCCGAACACCGAGTGCATTTCGGCTAGATTATTTTATTTCCCAAGGACCTGGTTTGATCATTTTTGTTTCTGTTAAAAGCTAGATTCATGTTCGGCAACAATGTTTCCCACGTTACACAGACCTTTACGCCCCACACATGCGTAGGTTTCTGAAGCTTGTAGACAGAGTTTTCGCATGACAGCCAAAATGATCTTGCACGTTTGGCCTATTTTCGGCTCAATTTCCCATTTTTTGCCTTTTTTAACCTTTGGCTGGTAGAAAAATAATAAAGGAATGTCAGGCATTTTCACTCTATCACTTAAAATGGCGCCTATAGTAAGTAAAAGTTCATTTTCGAGTGTCAGAAAGCCACACGTTCTTTATTTCTTTAACAAAAACAGAACTGGCATTTTACATATATTGAGAACATTTGTAATCCTTCATGTTTTGATGTTGCGGGTCGTACACGGCCAGATTCGTGAACCAAGGGTTTCTGCGGTGCTACGAAAAAAAAAGTCAAGTTCACACATTCATTTTCTTTACAAAGTAGCTTCTCAGACGTGCAGAATCACTTTTTTTTTGTTTTAATCAGATTCTGTTGTCTAGATGTAAATATTTGAAGTTCTAGCTTATTATGACGTAAGAAGAGTTAGCTTCATCAACTAAATGAATATTACAAGTGTTACTTTCACTATATTACCAAAACGCGGAAGCATGTGCTATTAGAAATAAAGTGATCTATCAGCCAGTCAACGTTTTCCGAGCACCACAACAACACGACAATGTCTTCTAGGAAAAATTCCAGTTAACCGAAAGAAAAACCTTTAGGATAATCTCTTGCGTCATCTGAGCACTTCCGGAAGCTCTACAATCTCTTCGCGGGCACTAAAGGACCCTTACTAAAATAAATTTTATCGTGAAGTATCAACGATAAGTGCGTTAAGCTCAATTCTGGTGGGTAAAATAAGACGCTCTGTAAACATATGGGGTATAAAATTTAAAGCACTCAAAAGGATCTCAATGACATCCGTACAACATACGCGCATTTCATTTACTTGAATGGCCGATAAATCACGTTCATAGCAAGCGATAACTGGTAAAAATACGCGGTAAATCACTCATTGTTAAGTATGCGTCCTGATTATTCGCTCATCAAGATTATTACTGTAACTATTTAAGTTTGTGTCTTGTGATTTAGTTTTTCAGTTAAGACAAAAACGTAAACAGCAACAATAATGATCTGGATGAATGAATTGTGATAAACTCTGCAAAACCAAGTTACAAAACATTGACCGAAGCATGCGTCTCCATTTACGTCTTCGCCTGAGCAAATGTCAACAGCCAGTTGGCTCTCGCCATAGAAACAAAACAAACAGCCCAAATAACCCACAAAAGAATGCTAGTCTGAGATCACATCTAATCTTACCTAACAAAAGGTGTTACACGCCTACAATCAAAGAGAGCCGACAGTGTCGCACAAATTACACTAAGCGGTACATATCTATGGGATTATCCTCTGAAATCGCAGAAATTTTGGCAACTTCGATCGAATGAGCTTGTAACACCCCCGACGGTGACTTTCTAAATTTTCAACGGAAGCCAAACATGATAAAATAGCTGAAAAGACCATGTTGAAGTAAGTAAGTGTGCCAAGTTTAAAACGAAATTAGTAAATATACGGGAAGTCACGGAAGTTACAGGCGCCAAAAGTTTTGTATTTTTGTAGTGATTACAACTTTGGAGGGCAAGTGCTTGCCCTCCAAGGAAAATTCCTGTTGAAATCCTTATAAACCTCAAAAGCTTTCAGCAGCTGCAACTTCTCGAACGTTCGCTCCACTCGTAATTGGCACGATTACTGATTTCAACACGCTCCATACGGTCATCATAAATGTTTTGGACTCATATGAAACCTTAAAATGTGACGGTGGGGAGTTTTACAAGCTCACTTCCCGTCCTTCCTCAAAAGGAATAATCCGATTCACTGTCTAGAAACGTGAGCTCTTTCCATTTTTCTTTCCATTTGGCTAGATCTAAATATTCACAGGTGGGGCTGCTCAGCATGCAAGAGTTAAAAGGTTTGTCGACGTTACTCAAAATGAAATTAAAAGATCATGAGATCTGCGTCGTGAATCTTAAGGTCCCTTTTAACACTCTGGCGCAATCCGAGTTCGACAGCAGTCGAACCTATCAAACTCGCACTGGTCTAGACCCGGATGCCAGGCGAAATGTCTTCAATACGACCAAATGGTAAACTCCTCGTATGTTTACTCTGAAGTGCAATAAGGAATTAGGTGCACACCCGCCCAAACTTGATACCTAAAACTTTGAGCGACGCAGTACCACAGCCTCCCCCTAGCCAAGACACAGGTGGTTATGCCTCTAAGCGTGTTTTGCTGCAGTGGATATTTTCAGCAGCGTTTGGGAACTTATTTACAAGTGATAAACTGAAAAAATCTACGCCTCCATTGCTACGCATTCTATTGCTTATGACATTCATTACTTCCGAGCAAAATGAGGGCATCTACATAAAAAGCAAAAATCCCTACGATTTCACAAGGTCAACCACTAAGTCATACATACACAGTTCCAATCGGGCATTAGTTGTGACGTCTTTTTTAAAGAGGAATTAGAGATAAGCTGAGGTGATCCGGTTTTTTCATTGTTGTGGCACGCGCCGTCGAGCCCTCGGCATAAGCTCTGATGAAGGCTTGGTTCAACTTGGTTCAACAAAGTTTGACTCGATTCGACAGGCCATTGGAATTTGCCCTGATGAAGGCCTATGTCAACAGATGAAAAGCTAGGCAACGAAGGATTAACGCAGTTCTTTCACAAGTTCTCATTTTTAGGTAGTATATGCAATGTAAGGGATTATTTTGTTTCGGTATATACAGTCACTTAAAGAATGGACGCGAAGTCCGTAAATTACTTTTAAGACCACCCTTTTTGCATTCCAAACACTCATTCATGTTAAATAGGTGTATTCTCCAATTAACTTCCCGTAGTTGATCACCTGGAAGGGATTTTATACCTGATAAAATTGTCATCCTAATTAGCATTATTTTAAAAAGCGAAGAGAAGGATTACAATTCAGTCTCACGGAAAATATGGCATTAATGATTCACACAATGGATAAGGGTTCTTTAGGCTTCTGTGTTCATAAAATTGTCATCCCAGGTAGCATAAGCACTACTATTTTAAAAGCACGGATAGATCAAGCAATAACGGTAGAAACACAATCCCCAGGCGACGTTTTTCAAGCTGTTTAAAAAGTTCGTAGCATGTGTTCGATTATGCCTAAAAATTCTCTCCCTGTGCGCGCGAATGTTTAAAAATGATAAAACACTACTATTTGTGTTTTAAACACTACTATTTGTGTTTTAAACACTACTAAAAGAACAGAAAGTTGTTTCTGAATAATGACCAAGAAAGAGAAAGTCGGTAAGAGTTTCAACAGAGCAATTTATACATGTAATGCAAACTAGGGTCCAGGGTTCTGTTTTACGAAGCCCGTATAGATCATCCGTGGATAAGTTCCAGCGAGTAATCAGCTCCATCTACTGTATGTTTTGAATAATCGAACTTAAATCTTTTCAGTCAAATAGTCGTCCTACCATGCAAGAATTTTTTTTTTACTTCAAGTTTCTTTTGTTACAAAATATCTGGGGTCTCATATTCTTTCACGTGTCAATTATGTACCGCACTGTATGTGCGCTCTCTACTTACACAAACAGTTCTCAGACCATTAAAAAATCTGTGACCTTTCTGGTCAAAACAAAGGTGTTAATCCTTCACGAGCGTTCTGTCACATTTTTCCGAAATAAGTCACCCAGCATCTCTTGATAATTCTAAGATTCTGCTCTCTTTATCTTCAACCTCTGAACTTCTCACAAGAGAAATCCTCTTAATAACTAAACTTAATTCTTTAAATAGCAACCTTAGCTCTGTCCCTCTTTCTTTGTTTTGACATTCCAACCACATTTACTTCCTTCACCAATCCTATTTATTCATTATAAACTCTCATTATATCCATACTCTGATGATGTTGCTTGACTCGTCGAAACGTTAGCTTGCTTAATGTAACTTGTCGTTACCTAATTGTGGCCGTGTTTTCTGCTTGACACTTATCTTTATTCGAAAACAACATATTATTCTCGCAAGTTCAAATGCGAGTTCAAATCCCGCCCGAGTCAACTTTTTCAGCTGACTTCACCAGTGTAGGTTAATTGTGAATTTATCGTTTCATAATACCCTGAGGACGGTTCTGAAACAGGGTCTTTGGTTAAGCTTTTTCTTTTTAGACAGATTGAAGGATTTTTCCTTTGTTATAAAATTATAAACCTGCAGTTAAAGCTTCTTTCACCGAATTAAAACTTTTCTTACAGTAAACAGAATCTATTTTTTGGCGCGTGAATTAAATTTTAATAGGATACATTAATTAATGGGGGGGTTGCCAAGAATTAAAAGGGTTTTTCCTTAAGATTAAACTTTTGCCGCAAGGATTAAAGTTTTTTGTTACGTATCAGGCTGCTTTTCTCATTGCGACTTAAAGATTCTTAGCCAGTCTTGCAGTGAATAAAACGTTTTTGTCGAAAATTTATCTATTAAGCCAGGGAATAAAGCTTTTCTGTTACACGACTCTTACTCTCCCCTTCTCACACCACAGTGATACCATACGCAGCTGCAAGGTACACTATATACAACACCTTATGATGAGTTGAATAGTCAGACCTCTTGTAGTAAGAATTCGTATAATTTCAATATCCTTAAAACAGCAAGCATAGAATACTGTTGTCACCTCCGTTTCTACTGTAATCTCTATATTCTCTTCCAACATTGAAAATTTCCCGTTTTTCCCCTTATCAGTGTGCATTAGCGAATAAGATTTCCGCTTTAGAATGTATAAGCAAACATCATGAGGGTCAAGAATGTCAGACAATAGAAATTAGATTTAAGTGGTAATCATGCTACTACAAACTAATACCGTGACATGTCGGGAAATTAGTCATTACATATCCCCTCAAACCTCGGGAGGCTTTGTAAACCTCTTGCGAACTTACGGTTCTTGGGACTTCCACAAATCCTCCTTCGCCTTTCAAGGATATTTAATCAGTAATTTCCCTCATGCCATAGTATTACTTATAATAATAGCCACGTACTTGGGTCTTCAAAACTTGCATCGCCACAGCCTTAAACGCGGAGCGAGTGCGTAAGTAGAGGTTGGGTATCAATCATATTGGTTGGTGTTTGATATCGATTCATTGCATTTTCACATTTAAGGGCGTGTTACACGGCTCAGTTTCTTATTCAACATGTCGCGTGAAAAAAACCCAAATTGTTGCAAGTGTACGAAGGAGTGTTACACGCTACAATGGTGTTGCGGTAGCAATGCAGTTGAAAGTAAAACTTTATTCATCTTTTCATACACCCAACAGTTTTGAAAAACGCTTTGCATAAGGGGTGCTACATGTTGTTAATGTTAATGCATGATCACTATCGTGTCACAAGAAAAGAGAAAAATGTACCGCGTAACACGGGCTTCGTGTTCACGGATATTTATAAAAATATCCGAGTTTGGATATTTTGATTAAGACGAGTACGCTAGAATCAGTTTTTTGCTAACGATATATGTAATTTAATTAACTATATTGGCCGATGTTGTGCGGCTGTATGTTGATGAAATTACGCATACTCCTCAAGCTTATAATCGCAGAAAAGCTTTCTGAGTCTCTGACGGAAATCAAACCCATAACTTTCTGCTCAGGGGGGAGATACTCTGACCATTGAGCTACATGGACTCAGAAGGTAGAACGAAGGTTACTATTTTTACTGGTTCGTAGTTAACATAAGCTTGAGGAGCATGAGCAATTTCATCTACATACACCAAGCCACCAATATAGTTAATTTAACGTTGGACAACATGAATAGTTAAGACACTGCAGTTAACAGTACACAGGACAATTATGAACCAGTAAAAAAAACCTTCGCTCTACCATCTGAGTCCATGTAGCTCAATGGTTAGAGAATCTCACTGGCGATCAGACGGTTACGGGTCCGATTCCCGTCGGGGACTCAGAAAGCTTTTCCGAGTTATAAAGCGTAAGGAGCATGTGCAATTTCGTGCTATTTGATATAGGAGGTGGACATGGATTTCAAAAAAATTTTTTACCCAAAGCTCAAAATGAACAAAAAAAAAGTACTCATTAAGTTTAAGAAATTGTATCTGTTGGTGAAGCTGATCAGGAAAATAGTATGACTTAAAAGGGATCGAATAGCAAAAATCGGAAGCAAAGTAGAAAAGAGAAATTGCAGCCAAAGTTAACTTGCTCGAAAGAGACAACCTAGCGAAAGACCCAAGTGATGATGAAATTCCCACTGGCATTTTGGATGATGAAATCTATATTATTTTCAATTCATAAACAGATGGCATTATACAATAGTCACGAAATTTCCTTAACCAACCTTTTCAAAAAGTACAATTTTTTCACCCAAACTTTTATATATTAGAATTTTCAATTATCCTTCCATTTTCTCTTCGATTCCAAGCCCGGTCATAAATAACGACCAGTTCCTAACGATGGCAAAAGGGATCGCTAAATAACACTTGGTAACAACGCCAAACCGGTTGAAACTTACGGAGGCTCCGCAGGGTAACTTTTAGTGGGGGAATGGTAACTAAATATGGCTAAGGACGCGTACGTTGATAGCGATCTTAGTAAGCCGAACAACGTATCTAACTTTCCAAAATTTTAGTAAGACAGAATTTTTCAAACTTCACTAAGTCTATAGCAAAAAATCTACCTTGACAACCTAACCATATCTTTTAATATTTTATATTTTTTGAGGAATATCTAACATCGTGCCAATTTTAAGAGAAATTCACCTAAGAAATGCGAAAATAATGTGTTTTAAATGTGATAATATTGAAAATATGCTGATGTTCCAACGCTATTATTACCATCTCAACAAATGGAAATTGTACGATTCGACAAATATCTCATGCTTACCATGCTTCTTCTATAGTCAGGCACACTTTGTACCAAACTTTCAACTAGATAAAAGTTAGAGATTTCCATAAATGGCAGAACGCAATAATTGCATCCTGTAAACATAGAAACTGTAGGGAGCCACCTTAAAGAAAAGTTAATATAGCGGGTAAAACTGTTGCCACTTAGTTGCCACTTACATAACTGTTGATTCTCTCTTTTTGTATCCTCAAGTGCCATGTCCATGTCCTCCAACTTATTTTCAAGGTCAACAACCCGTGCTCTCAATTCATCGCGTTCACCTGTAGACTCTACAGGCGAAGGCGTGTACTTCCTCATCAATGCCTCTTCAAGTTCTCTCTCCGCTTTCTCCTGCTGTTCTTTCATTTGCATTTTCATCATCAAAACCAGGGCCTCTTGTTGTTGCATCGCTTTTCCTTTTTCTTTCTTTAACAACTCCTCCCTTTTGCGCTGCTCGGCCAATCTGGCCTTGCGCTCTAATTTTTCTTGCATCGTTTTCTTGAAAAATCACAAGGAAAAAAAGTTAATTTATAAGGCGAGTTTGTTAGGCTCGACATAGGTAGGCAACTTCTTTAAAAACAAAAATGGATTAAAATCAACTAGTTCGGTTTGGACTTCTACAACAAAAATCGTTTTCAGTCTGGGGAAGGGCTTTCGCTCGAAACGTCAGCTTTTTTAACCCTAAGTTTTGGCAGCTCCCTAATCCCTTTTGGTTTGCAACACTTGGATCAAAACCCGCTATCTATAGTCGCTCTGAATGAATGACAGCTGGACAATTTACTTTTGGCATTGCTGCTCAATCCCTGTTGCCCATACCTTGTTGCTTTTCCTGTAGATTATTATTCACTGTTGCTTTTTCCTGTAGATTATTATTCACAGTTTGTTCTTCGTTCTCATGTCTTATCTTTTGGGTAAGATCGTTTTGTGCAAAGTGCTTTCTTCTCTTTTGACCACTTAAAACGAGTTGGAATGGATATTTCTTTAACCTTCTCCTATCACATCGTTTACCAATACCTCTATAATACCCCTTTTGTCGATAAATTCTGATTCCATAGGGCGTAGGGTACAAATTTTATTGGCGGAATGACATCGCTCTGGAATATCTTTCAGAGCGATGTCTAATCTCGCCTTATTCAAGCTACGCATTCCCGTTATATTTTACTGCTTGAGCGACATTAAAAAGCCAAATTCACTATGCAGAGAAATCACCAAGGAGTACACAGCAGTGCTGTAACATATCTTAGTCTTTCAAGACACGTAGAGCTCTGATGAGGGGTTGAGTTAAATACAAATGCACCTGTTTAAACTTAAATGAAACGAGGAATTTCTTCACAATAAGAAAAACAGAAAGTTAACTGAACGTTTTATCTGCTTTTCTTACCCTCGAGTATGTAAGTAAAGGGAAATGCAGAAATGTTTGTACTTAAGGAGGCTTCCTAGGGTAATTTTTAATAGGCGACTGGTAACTAAATACGGCTGGACACGCATGCGTAGCGATCTTGTCAAATTCGTTAGTCCATCACGACACTACCGATCTCATCACTACAAAGGGGAAGTCTTTGGATGTTTGCATGCTTCGGTAAGTTTCTTTTAAACTTAGTAATTAAGGCAAACACTCTAAGCTCAACAACATGCCAAATTTGTGAACAAATTCCCAACGCAGCCAGGTGAATAATCAGACATGGTTTTGTGGTTTCATGAGGTTAGATATTTCACCAAAGAATGAAATATCAAAATGCAGGGTATAGGTTGTCAAGGTAGATTTTTTGTAATAGACTTTTGTGGATTTGAAAAAATTCTGTCTTTTGAAAAATTTTGAAAATTTGGTATGTTCGGACATGCAACGTTTCACGCAACGTTTCGACACTCCTGCCTAGTACCTTCATCTCGGGTGATTGATCTGAACATGAGGTCCTTATTTACAACCTTGGAGAACCATCGATGACGTTATCTATTAATGAGATGCAAACAGGCATCTGGTAATACACCACCGTCATCACGATTCAAGGGAGCGGGGAAATGTGGAGGTGTGGCATATCAATAGGGGCCTCGCTCCATTGAATCGTGATGACGGTGGTTTATTACCGGATGCTTGTTTGCATCTCATTAATAGATAACGTCATCGATGGTTCTATAACTAAGGATGTAAATAGGGATTCATGTTCAGATCAATCACCCCTGATGAAGACACTAGGCAGGAGTGTCAAAACGTCGGGTCATGAACGGTAGTTTCGTAAGCTACGTTCAAAACTTTTTTAAGCCAGAGTAGCGTAAAACCGTGTCCGAACATACCAAATTTTCAAAATTTTTCATAAGCCTGGTACCAAAGAGAAATGGAAAACAGAATAATTTTTTAATTACTCAATCTTGAAAAGGATTAAAAATAATTTTACCCAACCTACACAATAGGTCTACCAACGTACTGTCTACAAAATTACTTGCAAGTGAAACAAGTAAATTCACAATTATCCTATACTGCTGAAGTCAAGTGAAAAAGTTGGCTCGAGCGGAATTTGAACTTACACCTTCGGGAATCCGGTCCGCCGCTGTACCTGTTCAGCTATCTAGTCTAAAGGGACTGGTGGCGAATTATTATCCAGCGGGAATGTACAAGATATTCTCGCGACAACTAAACGATTTCTACGAGGACGGATGTGCAGTGTGTCAATTCTATTTCAGAATCATCCTCAGGTTTCACATTACCCTACAAATGGCTAGTAGACTTCCAGCAGTATTTCACACTAGAGTGTCTAACAAGGTAATGATTATTCCTGAGCTTTTACCAAAATTTTAATTTTTTCTTTCCAGTTATTGCGAAACCTAGTCCAACCTACAATGCATGAATATTGGTTCCTAATATGACCCTGATCTATCATATCTAATCACGAGAATCTTAACGACTTCTTGATGTTGGACTTATAAGTAAGTTTAACATACGCGAGAACGACAAATGAACTGATTTCAAACAAACTTTTCACGAGTACAAATATCGCAGAATATTTGTCCTCGTCAATCACGTTATTGGGGCTCGTGGAAACAAACTTGGATAGTGAAGTACATTACCAGTACGGTAAAGTACCAATAAAGTACACAAGCAAACAGTATGCCACGTTACAGCCTTTCTTAAACTAGTATACATTGTTATGAAAACATTATTGCGGAAGCGAATGTTTCCCAGTTTGGATGGACGTGAAACATTTATTACTAAAGAATATCTTGCGTCTCGGAAACTAGAAAATGCTCTTGAAGCACTTCGCAACCATTTTTGTTCCCTAAAATATTTGCAGTCAAGAAACATTGGATGAAACAATTCTTCCACAAAAATGTTTCCTTCAAGTGCAGGAAAAAAGGTAATTGAATATCGAAAAAAGATACTTGAGTTGAAATCCCTGGGACCCAAAACATCCCAGTTGGTTAAAAGAATCCAGTATCCCCCGTGAAGAATCAATCAAATACAACTTCTTGATTATGAAAAATATTAGGAGAAGGTCGTTTGAAAACATTGACTGCAGCTTTTCGGATTTTATTTAGCGAGCGGTTTTCGTTACTCGCGCACATCTCTTCTTGCCTAATTTTTTCCACCTACATTTAACAATTAGACAGTGAACTGGAGTTGTCTATGACAGAATAGACAACGACGATGACCAAAACAATGATGACGTGCTAATTTTGCGAACTCTGAAAAAATACAGTTTTTGCAAGCGCTAAGTGCCATCTTAATAAATTACTCCTGAATGACCAGTAAAATCGATTTATTTTATAGTGTATGAATTCTTTTCGTTCCTTACCATTAAAAATCTTTATTCTATATTTTGTTGCCTTTTTAGTTTTTTCTGGAATAGAATTTTCAATCAAATTGTCCAAAAACTCCACCGAAACGTCTGCAAAACGCCAGCTAGTAGCCATACTTTTTCAAGTTTGTTTTCATTTACCCAACCATTGTCTATCACGAATAGATAATGGTTGAGTAGCCAATCAGAATGCAAGATTTGTAATAGACGATGGCTGGGCCCATACTAATATTAATTGGTAAAGCTACGGTTTCTCGTGCACTTTCTTTTCCAAAGAACCTCATACAGCCTTTGAAAAGCTCACTCGTGGCTGTTTTCTCCAAATTGCACTCAAAAACCATGCTATTACCAGTACATACCAGCTACATGGCAACTTGTACATTTTATCCAAGTAAGAAAATTACCTCATTGTCGTTGGCTAACTGTACTACAGTGTTAGATAATTGTTGCTTGAAGCTCCTCCTGATGATTTTTACACGCTAGTAAAACAAATTGAAATTATAATCCATAAATACGGAATACATGCCAGGTTAATCATCAGTACATGACTAACCTTTCGAAGTTTTAAAGTGTGAAAGATATTTGAATTAATTTTACTTCACTCCGTATTTGGGTTATAACGGTAAACAACGAAAAATGAAGTATAAAACGGGGGAACGTATATGACTTCGATTTCGATTGATTAAAAAATGTTTTACGTATTATGTAGTTCTATCCTTCTTCTTCGCGCGTGTAAATTTTTAAGTAGATCTGCTCGATATTTTCAAAGAAAACATCCTTCAAGTCAGGTTAAGTAGACCGAGAGAATCGATAAATTTATTCGTTTTGAACATTTAGTATTTGTAGACTTAAATGTTGATTTTCACCCATAGCTCCCGCTCCTCAATTGGATATATCTTTTGTTCAAACCTGTTCATATAACATGATAAATAAGCTGATCGGAAAGGTTTCAAAAAGGCCAAAGAGCTCAGGTGTTTATTCGTTAATCGAAATTTGAAAACAGTAACCTCATCATTTCCAAATGTAGTTTTGGAACTACTTATATATCCAGATAAACATCAAGCGAGAGCTCTTTCTCTGACGCACTTATATATATATAACTTTAATAAAGTTAGAGCGGCGTTTGCTACTCGGAGTTTCACGTGTCTACAACACGATCATCAGGCAACTGACAGTTCGCTTCTACTATTCATTTACATAATATGGATCAAATGGTCTAAAAATAACTGTGATGCTGTAGTGCCCGCAATCAGTTGGCCAGCGAATTATAGAATGTGTGTCTGCATGAAGAGAATAGCTCCGATCTTTTGTATATATATATATATATATATAATTTTTAAAGTTTGATTAAACACAAGTATTTGATTATAAGGTAAGAGTCATTAATCAACAAGAAAAAGAAATAGCCACTCGTGTTTATACTATTTTATTGCACAATCGTTTTCGCTATAAAGATCTTCAAGTGCTACTATAATTACGAGTGTTAATGCATGCTATTTACATAACCTTGTTTCCGTCAATGCTAATTGTGCTATTTACAAAAATATTTTTCGTGTTCCGTCATCACTATAGTGTCAACTAAAATTACTCTTATATACAGGAATTGAGTTTAGGGTTAAGTACAGAAAAAATTTGTTTTACTTTACATTCTTCCTCGATTCTGCTACTGTCCGAGCATTAGTAAATAGGCATTATTTTAAATTGTCCATTCATTGAGTTGTTTTATATATATATATATACATATATATATATATATATATATAAATGAATATTTCCTTAAAATATGATCGTTACTACTCGGAGTTTCATGCACGAGG
>JBAHVQ010173641.1:0-18011 GCA_036872915.1 Nanipora kamurai
TGGTTCGTCGCTCGGAGTAGCATTAACATCATTATTCTTCACCCGAGTTCATCTTCTACTCTAGCATTTCAATATCAAATTGAACATGTTATCGATTTTCGGAGTTACCGTTGTTGTGTATTTAATTTAAATACTCAGTGGTTCCCGCAATTTCTAGTTCAGTGCATTCATTCCTCCCGTTTCAAGGCCCTCCTTCGTTTGCGAGCGAGGCGAAGGCTGTGGGAATAAGATTGTGACGCTGCATGTGTTTCTCGGTGGCGTTTCCCAGGATTTTGGACTTGTAATAGTTGCCAGTCCTTAGAGTTTATAAAGTTAGTCATTCCTTAGCTATACTTTTGGTCTCAATTGCTACACCTTTCACATTTCACGTTAAATGAACCCTCTTGTCCCGCCTTTCAATGTTGGTGTCGCCCCAAATCGATCGTTTGCAATTACGTCACCAGATCCCGATCCGACGCAATCTTGGTTGACCAAAATAATTTGTCGGCCAACGTTCCGATGCCAGTGCGCTTTTCGACTTATTACGAAAAATTAGACAGTCCAGGAAAAGAAAGGCAAAAACAAAGTATCGATATGTGGGTTTGACCCTTACGAATTCAGATGAATGATACGGCGGCCATCTTCGTTTCACATACAATAGAAGTTACAGCCGGTGAGCAGACTTTCCTTGGGTATCCTAAGATGTTCCAAAACTGGAAGTACACACTTAGCATGCATACCCGAAACAACATTGAAATAGGGAAAGAGGGTGTTCACAGAAGCTTTTTTAAGTAGCATAGCCAGTTACTGTCAAGTTTTAATTGATGTCATTGTCCCAGTTGATTTTTGCCACAATTGCAGCATTTGGAGTGACAGGAAGGATGTTAGACTGCGTGCTGCGCATTAACCTCTGACTGCACAGGCCAATAATTGTACTGACAAGTGGCGAACCCGTGAAGGATGGGCTAATGTGTTTGCTATAGCCCTCCAACAGACGGACATCTTAAGCTTGATTTCCACTAGCGGAATTTTCTATGCGCATTTACTTTTTCTTCTTTCTCATTGGGTCTCAGGATCCAAAGAGTTCCTGAGAGCCAATGAGAAACAAGAAAAAGGTGATACGTGCTGAAAAGTCCACCAGTGGAAATCAGGCTTAATACGGCAAAGTCAAAGCCTCTAGAAGGGTTTCAGGGGCTCAGTGACCTTGGTTTTGTGAGAATCTGAGCTCGAGAGGTGTTCTTTAATCACCTGGTAAGGGTCCATGGGAATAACTTTCCTGGGGGAGTGAGGAACACTTGCTGAAGCAAAACTAATGATGTCCAAATTGAAGTATGAAAAAAAACCCCAACAAAAACCCCAAATATAAGTTCGACCCAAATATTAAAATAATTGAACTAAAAATTTGCCCAGATGACCATTATCACCAATTTGATGACAAGCTTGTACATTTACAATTACATTATTGAAGTGGTTTGAGTCATTGTAGATATTATATATCAACAGGTTCAGTAATACCTGTAATCATTATCCAACTTTCATGAATAAAAAGTTCTATGGGTGAGTTTGTGCAAATAGATTTTCCTGCCATTTTGGGTTGTATTCACTTCTGGACCAAGGTATCATGTTATTATTAACCCATCCTTTACTCCATGTGGTCCTGCACCATTTGCATCACTGCAAAACTATTGTTTAAGTTCAATACTACATTAAGGTTACCATTACTCTAAATCACTATTTGAGTTCCACAATGAAGATATTTTTGTATGAAAGTTAACACTAAAATTAACTTTATCTACAATATCTATGGTAGGGAGCTGCTCCAGCAAGTTATTGTAGTAAACTGGTGTTTATGTTGCAACAACATCACAATACATCAAGTTGCCATAGACAGTTCCAATCAATAATTTCCCTTTGTAAAATACTGCTGAACTAGCTGCTTTAAGGTTGCCCTCTCCTCTTGATGAGTAGACTTCAACAATGTCATCCACTTTAAAAGGAACATTTCTCTTGTTTTCTCTGCTCAGATTCACTTGAAAGACTTTAGCAGGGCAAGGTTTGCTAAAGTTGGCACTGTATTCAAAGAAGGCAGAAACTTGGGCTGAGGTGCCTATCCAAAGGCTGTTACTTTCATCCACAAAGACATTGTCAAGGACTGATCCAATAACGATTTCCTGGAAGACAAAGTAAGCATTTCCACAGTTACAGACTGTAAGAAAACAAAATTAAATCATTTTGAATACAGCTACCTATGCATGAAAAAACCCCTCAGTTAATGGTTAGATGCTCCAAACCTGCAGATTCTTTTGAGCACCAAGTATTTACTATTACTGGTTGGAGTGGCTATCAGGATGCATTTAGATGAGATCAGTATTTGTGAATAGAATTAAGAATTTGAATTCAAAACCCGCTCAGTCGTGCATAAAAAGGATATCTTAAAAAATATGTAGTAGCATTTATCACATTTGAAGACACACCCTGCTTATGATTATCCTTTGTGTTTTCTTGAAGAATTGTAAATGAGTGTTTGTTTGAAGTACATTTGTTCCACATATGTAGCTCTCAACACTTTCCTGCTTTAGATATCTCCCCTTGACAAGTAAAACCATCTGACATTTGCTACAGTAACAATATGATCAGGACTCATATAGTTGGTAATTAAATAGTCAAAGATAAAGTTTTTAACTCTTTCCTGGCCAAGACCTCTTCCGTTGACCAGTGAAATTGAGAATTAGCTGTAAGAAAATTGGCAACAACTGATGCAATGATGAAAAACTTAGATTTCAAATACTTCACCTGTTGCACTTCCAGAGAATTATCCTGCTTTCGCATAAAAACGAAAATACTCCCTCCCAACCAGGAAGCAACATATACATGTCTGGGGAAAAAACAGAATATCCAATGTAAATGAATAATATGACACAATGTACCAGTATATGTAAATAATATAATATAATGGGACATCCATGCTGTTAAATTTTGTTATAACAAGAACATGTGTAATTCATCTACAGTATCAGTTAAAATAATTAAGTAAAATTACAGTCACATGGCAGTAGTGTTACTTTTTTTACTACAGGCAAACTTGTACTTAAAGAAATTAATCATTAAATTTTTATCATGCTTAGAAAGCACTTTACTTCAAAATACAATAGTAAAACAACAAATTAAAGTTGTATTCCACATTAACAGAGTTTAACTGGTGAAAAATTACCACATTAAGTATGATAGCTCACAAGCAGCCAACGACAGAAATTACAGAACAATAAATTGATTATTAATATTAGTAAAAACTTACTTTCCTGCATAGTCAATGTTTATCCCGTTTGGCGCATACAGTTGACTGGCAACAATTTGGGAGTCTGTCCCATTATAGAAGACAACATTTCCCAGTTTCAGAGGATAAAACATTTCAACATTCATCAGTAAATTACTGGAAAAGTAATGATCATTGGTGACATAAAAACTGTCAGGCCCTGTAATCACATAGAATTCCAATGAGTTAATAATATTAATGCTTCACATCTAAACTTTAGAATTAACGACCATTGATTATTTTTTAATGGTCATTATGAGCATTAAATAATTATAATGATGTCTTCTGTTGTCATTCCCATCTCTGAAGATGGTTTTCATAAAGGAAAGCAAAATGTCTGACAAAAACATGAATTTTTTTTTGAACAGTAATCCAGATGAACATGTAATCATTAAGTCTACACAATGTGGATTCAAACCATTCACTAAATTAAAGGTCATGAACTCAAATCTGGACTGCTGGGATATAGTTTTGGGTCATAAATTGCCCCAAATTCACTACATTGTGGGTTTTCCTAAGTATTACGACTTCCCCAGTTGCCAGTACTCAGTTCAGCAACAATATTCTGGGAAGAGCTATAACCTCTTTCAGTGAACTTTCCTGTGGCCAAATCAGACTTCAGATACTTTACTCTTACCAATGCCAGATGATTTTAATTTTGTCAAGGAAAGACCTTTCGAATGATGGGAAAGAGTTGTGAGATTGTAGCAACTAGTTTGGGAGTTTTTCATCATGTTTTGTTTATAAAATGTGAGTTTACAAAAACTGATATATGCTGATTATAATAACCTAGCAATACATTTATCAGTGTGTTGTAACTGGATATTCCTCAGAGTAATCATCCCTTCCCAGGATGCATTTGAGTTGCTAGCTTGGGATACAATCAGGCAAAGATATTACTATATCTTACATGATGATGTTCTGCTTGTAGTTTCATTAATTACATGGTGCACCACAAAATATATATGTATTATCAAAGAAACATTTTTGTTGTACAAAGGGGACACACCAAAATGCCCAGTAAGTTTCCAGTACTGTACTCAATGTTTCAGTTACCTAAGAGTTACTAAGGAGTCTAATGCTTGCATAACCATTTCAATATACACTCAAAAATGTATACCAATACATGCATTAAAATTAGTGACCCTGTATAATTTTAAGCATTTGAAATTAATCCTCAACACTAACCCACGGCCACCACATCATTTGGATGATAAATGTTTTCACTGGTTACTTTTTTCTTGTGTTTTAGCACCAACTTCTCTTTAATAAGCTCAAATATTTCAATACTTTCTTTGCCTCCACCATGATTCACAACGAATAAAAATGTCTTATCTGTTGTTGGATGGGTGTAAATGTCAATGCCCTGAGGAATAAAGTCAGACTTGTCAAAGTCCTCCAGCGCAATCTCCTTAATCCCTTCATCTGTGTGGTTGAAGTCAAATGCATAAAGTTTTCCTTCACGGGTCAACATGGCTGGATTAACTTGTTGCCCACCAGTTTTTAAACCCTATAATAAATAGTGTAATAATATTGTAACCACAGTGAAAATACAAGTAATATAAATATTATAGTATTTTTAATTAACTAATCAGATCTCAAAGAAACTCAAGGGACTGCAGAGTAAAACTAAAAATCTATCTCCATATAGTTGAAAATAATACCTGAGGTTTTAGTATCATATCACCTTTCACTCTTTTTTCCCCAGCATATACATAGATATAGCACTGAACTAAATAACTTTATGACCGAGAGTGAGAAAAATGCTCCAAAGCATGGCATCTTGTAGACTGAACATTTGAGTTATAAAGCAAGACAAAACTTATCACAGTGATGAGAAGAAAAGTATGGGGTATGAAATACTGGTAATATATTTTAGCAAGTGCAAAAAGACAAAATTCAGCTCTTTGATAGTGGTCGATCCTTGAAATGGACAAAAGAGATTATGGTTCCACACAAAATGAGACAGAACATTTTGGCTGTGTACAAACATCAAAATTAAGGTCTTCAGACAAGATGTTTTGATTCTGAACCATTCTAATTATTGTTTAAATTGGTAAACAAACAGCAAAGCTGAAGAGGTCTATTACTTAAAGTTGTACCCTTTGCTGGCCATGGGAACACTATAGTGCCCTTTACTCTGGCTAATGCTGACAGTTTTACTTGTCAAAGGGAAACATCTGGATGGCCAAGGGATCAGATAATTTGCCTCGATCACCTGTTGACATAACCTTCACCTGACAGAGATTTTAATGGACATAGTGAGAAACACTTGATCAGTTTTGAATCTTCCCAAGCTTGATCCCCCCCCCATAATCAATTTTGTCACAACAATTATCAAGCTGAAATGATTACCCCAAAAATGTAAAACTAATAATGTTTCAACTGATATTTTGATAAAACATGTTTACATATGGTTTTTGGAATTACCATTGTTGTGTATTTAATCACAGCAATGTTTAACATATAATTGCTCACACCATGCTGAATCCCGCAGTAATCACAAAAAACAGTGTATGATAGACTTACTGATGAAATGATGGCAAGACCATTTGGTAGCATGTCAATATCTTCAGATCCATTCACTGTGAATCAAACACATTAAAGCGTGCACAATATTTAGTTTAATTTGTTGTCATACGAAAGGGTATTGGTAAAAACTTGCAGATAATGAACTGATAAACCAGCAGTGCTTCAATTTAATTGTCTTGATTAAAAATTAATTACATTCATGTACCATGAAATATCTTGCATGGGCCAGGAGCGTGACTATACACAGGAGTTCCGACTCCAAAGACAAGTCTGAAAAAGTAAAATTTATATACTGTAGTTTCAGTTTTGAGGAAACCTAAAACATTTTACCGCATTAATTAAGCATAAGCCTTCAGCATTAGAAAAACGTTCCATTTCTGGAATAATTCTTGCAGTACGTGTGTTTTCACTTCCGCTGTTGAACCTCCGACAAGGAATGTAATTTTAATGAGTGCTAACTCACGCAGGCTTGCGTGTGTAGGAACGCACGTAGAAGAAAATTTGCATCGAAATTTGCAATCCTTTGAACTTTTTACATGTCAATGGAAGATGCGAGCTGGCGGCCATACGGCTGATAATTTGACACTTCCTGCGACTTTCAAAACAAAACATTGACAGTTCAATACAACCACCTTAGTGGTGTCGCTAAGTCATTGAGATTGCTAAGTCAAATGCAACTTCCGTAACCTGGGTGGTGGTGTATATTCAAGCTGAGCCGACGTATTATTCTACTTCTCTAGTTGCAAGCTAGCTTGCTTTTTCTTATTATTTATCGATCAACGTTTCTTGGGGAAGATTTAACGATTACGCAGTCGCTCCAATTGGTGCCAAACTAGTCTGCCGAGGGAACGTTCGTGCATGTTTACAGCTGAACAGTCCTTCTATGATTAATGAAGTCATGAAAGAAACAAGTCAAATGCCAAATATCTGCAAATACATACCTGCAAAAAATACTAGCAAAATATTCATGACCATTCTCATAGATACATTATTTAATTCACACAATAAAGTAAATCGTCTGACACATTTATAAACGAACATTTTTCCCCAGACGATGATGTAGCTGACCCAACCACGCACCAGGTATTTGGTTCATCAGCTGGATTTGCTATTTCCGTAAACTGCTTTAATAACTGGCCAGTATTTTTGTTCGTACTTACAGATTTTGTAAGACAACAGTGACTCGGTAACAGAGCCAAGCAATGAAGGCAACGAATAAAACTCGTTTGGTGACAGCCATTAAAGCTGGATGCTTCGAAGATGAACTGGCTAAACCATCAAGATGCTTAAAAATCCTCTCAATCAGAAACCTGGAATTAATCCCATTGGATATAAGCAATGGACTCTGCACTTTAGCTGACATATGTGTAGCGTTGCCAACTTTTAGTAAAAGGCTTGAGGGCGACAGCGCGTGGAATTGTTGTAACATACTGACTTTGCACGTGCGATCGTGTCGGACACAATGACGGACATGTCCAGCAAGTTTCTTGTACTGATTTGTTAAAGCCATTATTTTTACAAAAATAACTATAATGAAATAATACTTAATGCAGTACCAGTCACAAGTTAGAATATTTGAATGTAACAAAAATATTAATGAGTGGAATAAAGGTATCCTTCAGTGACATAAACAAAACAAGATATCAAGAGAATGCTTATGTTGTCAATTAACACTGTAAAATGTTTTTATAAGTTAAGCTTTCGTCGTGCAAAGACATCTTCAGAACTAAGAAAGTGAGCGAGTCCGGTGTTTATATACACAAACTGCTGAAAATATGAATATATAAAAATTATAATAAAATTAAACTATATGAAATATGGTAAAAATTGAAGTCCCGCGAGAATAAAATGTACAAAGAATAGTGAAATAAAAGTTTTGCCGGTTTAATGCATTTCTCACGTTGATGGAAAGAGTATAGTGGTGGAATATGTTTCTTCGAGTAACCTTAGACTCAATGATATAGATTCTTAAACATAATGACAGATTCCTGTATAAAGCAAGGACCTACTAATAAGGCGAATATTCAAGAAAAGTGATCTATTTATTACCAGCAGTGAAGAATCTGGCAGTGTACAGTATACTATCAAAACATGGTAATGTAATTAGGCAGAGACGTAAAAAGTGTTGTAACAGGAAATAAAATAAAGTTTTACCTTTTCCTGTTTCTGGTAGTCAGGAAAAGGCATTAATATGATCGGCAATACACTCATCAAGAACTAATTGTTGCTAAACAAAATTGTGCTAGGTATTGTATTATACAGTATGTTAATTAGAAAATTTTGTTAAAATTTTGCAAGATTTTTAGTTTACTGAGAATTTCTGTGGTAAACTCCCAACATTCATGATATTATGGATAAAAAATTACTTTACCTCTAACTTCTGGAGACCATAGTCTGTGAAGGCAGACTGTTCTTGTCTGCTCCTTGAGACGAGAGCAGTCTGCCTTTGTAGACTACAGAGACCATTGCAACAGAATTTCACACAGTAAGTGAAGTGCACAGGTAAATGTGCACAGTGGAGATATGGATATTAACCCTTTAACAGGCAGGGCTCTGTGATGAGTAAAATTCTCTGGTATGACCATTATCACCAATTTCAAGTGGCAGTCATTCCCCCACCAGCACCCTGCCTTTAATGCTTATGCAACAGTTGACTCTATGCATGTACATTTACTATCATGTTATGCAAGAGATTTGTGTCAATGTAGTTATATATATATATATATATATAACTACAGACGGAACCGTTTCGGCCTTTTGGGCCTCATCAGTGTAGTGCTGATGAGCAGGATGAAAGCAACTGCTATTTGCAGTCACCTGTATATATATATATATATGTTATATATAATAATATAACATATATATATAATAATATAACATATATATATATAATAATATATCAACAGAACTGATAATACCAGTAATCATTATCCAAGTGATTGCTATTTTCATAACAACAAAATTATTTTAATGTTTGAGTTCACACAAATGTTTGTTTCAGTTGTTTGGGTTGTATTCACTTCTGGACCAAAGTATCATGCTTTATTATTACCCCATCCTTTATTCCAAATTATTGTTTATTAATGCTACATTAAGGTTACCATTACCATATTACAGAAAATTATTTGAGTTCCACAATAAAGAAACTTTTGTGTGAAAGGCGACACTAAAATTATCTTTATCTACAGTATCTATTGTACTTAGGGAGCTGCTCCAGCAAGTTAGTAAACTGGTAATTAATTTACAACAACATCACAATACATCAAATTGCCTATGGCAGTTCCAATCAATAATTTGCCTTTGTAAAATACTGCTGAGCTTGCTGCTTTAAAGTTGCCCTCTCCCCTTGAAGAGTAGACTTCAACAATATCATCCACTTTAAAAGGAACATTTCCATTGTTCTCCCGGGTTAACTTCACTTGTAAGGCTTTTGCTGGGCAAGGTTTGCTGAAGTTGGCAACATATTTAAAGAATGTGAAAAGTTGACC
Organism: Nanipora kamurai; assembly: GCA_036872915.1. NCBI lineage: Eukaryota > Metazoa > Cnidaria > Anthozoa > Scleralcyonacea > Helioporidae > Nanipora > Nanipora kamurai. The sequence continues at coordinate 9,313 of JBAHVQ010173641.1, forward strand.
TGGGGTACCAGTCCAAAGGCTGTTACGTTCATCCACAAAGATATTGTCTATGACACATCCCACAGCAATTTCCTGGCAGATAAAATCAATGCTGCAACTGTTACAATACATGACAGCTAACAAAAACTTAAATTATGGGCATTTAAAATTACACTGATTTCAGAATACAGTAGATTGGTCATTTTTTAATAGCTAAATAATAATTTAATACACTGTCTGTTGATTTTCACAAGCAAGTTTTTTCCAGTTCATAACTTAAATAATCTAGTAATTTGAATTTAGTTTGGTTTATGACCATAACTGAAATAAATGCACAAGAAACAAAAAAAAAGAGGACTACCATACTGGCTTTTTGGCTTAAACTTGTTATAATTTGACTGCTTGAAGACTACTGTTTAGCAGACACCATAAAAGTCAGAGTGAGTTGTAGACAATTTTTCTATTATTTTAATTTTTTTTGCCATGCAATCAGAAATGCACTTCTTCCACCTAGATCTAGATTCCTGACACGAATATAAACAAGAACTTCATTGCCAAACAATTGCTTTGTAAATTTAGTATGTTTTTTAGCTCCTCCTCTGTAAATGTTACTTGCTTGTACCATGCAGTATCATTACTGTGACAATGTTTTTGGAATATTGAAATATTACTATGATAATTGTCATCTCGATTTTTATAATACTGATTATACAAGGTAATATTTTTTGGGGTATCTGTTCTTCTGCTACACTGATTGTCAGTATTTAACTTTCACTAATTACCAGTACAATGCCGCTCTTCAAATATACAACAAATTCAAATACTCAACCTGCTGCTCAACCAATGAATTGTCATCTTTGCGCATAAAAACAAAGATCCCACCTCCAAAACTGGCAGCAACATAAACATATCTGAAAAAAAATTTAAAAAAACATGAAATGTTATAATCAATTTAAGCATGAAGTAAGACGAATTGTCAGATTATAACTATGATAATGATTAAACAAAATACTGACTTTCCTGTTTTGTCAATGTTAATTCCATTTGGTCCACTCATTTGACTGGCAACAATTTTTGAGTTGGTGCCATTATAGAAGACAACGTTCCCCAGATGCAGTGGATAAAAGACTTCGACCATTGACATTAGTTTATGGGTAAAGTAACGATCGTTGGTTACATAAAAACTATCAGGCCCTGGAATCACAGAGCGTAAAATAGTAAATATATAAAATTATTAAATTGTTTCTAACAACATTTGTAGCAACCAGTAACCTTTAGATATCACTTTGAAAAGAACAATCTTCAGAAACTATGGTTTTTAAAACTATAGTTCAAGTAACTATCATTTTTAAAGTTAACTATAGTTTAATTAAGTAACTATAGTTTATTTTTTCAGGGTATAACTGATTGTGGATATTCAAATCACTGCTTAAGAGTTTTAAATTTTGGATGAAAAAATTAATTAATATCCTAAATGCAATTTTATTACCCTGTCTTCTGTCCAGTCAAACCAGTTACTCCCAATTTCCAAGTGCTAATCAGCACTGTTAATGGAAATTTACTGTAGTGGCTTTGAGTAACACAAGAATATAAGAAAATATTTTAAAGTAAAAAATATCTGATCAGGTGGAAGATTATCAGATGGAGGTGTTCAAATTACTGGGAGTGCTTGGCAAGGGGTTACCTGCTGTAATAGCTGCTACTATCACATAACAGATACACCATTCACCACTAACTAATTTTTCTCCCACAGTTATCCCCCTTTCACTGATGACAATTGGGTACTGACACCAAAAGATTAACTAAAATGCCTGACAGTGGTAAAAACCTTACCCATAACTAGTATAAATATATATACATAATAATAGATCACGAAGTTCTTGGTTAACATAATAGAATTTTGTTTAGTGTAATTTCAGGACTTTCAAGGACCTCTATTGATTTTCAAAGACTTTCCTGGCCTGGAATATTTTTTGAATTCAAGGACTTTCCAGTGTAATTGACTCCTGCATGGTTTGTTTATGGACTGTGAGACCTTAGTGTTTTACTCTGGTTAACACCAGATGATGTCACTCATCAAGGGGAGAACCATTAATCACTAAGAAGTTCAAGAATGATGGTTTAAAGTCTATCTCATTAACTCTTTTGTGACTGCATGGTTTGTTTCCATGTAACAAAACCATGCACCTTAGCTCAATCACCATCTGAATCTTGGTACCTCAATAGTTAGACAAGCTTACCATTCATCAGAAGGTTGCAGGGTCTATTCCCATTTGGGGCTTAGAATTGTTTTTCTGAGGAAACAAGCTTGACAAACGTTCGTTGGTCATCTCAATGAATTTTTAGTATTTTACTCTGGCTAACACCAGATCATTTTACTTGTCAATGGGAGAACTCTCCAGCATGAAGGAGTTAATACTCTAATTGCCTGGTGGGGCTGTAAGAACTATTACCCCAAGACTTACCAACAGCAACTACATCATTTGGATGATAAATATTTTCATCTGTGACTTTTTTCTTGTGCTTTAATATGAGTTGCTCTTGATCCAACTGGAAAATCTCAATACTGTCTTTACCTCCACCATGATTTATAACAAACAAAAATGTTTCTCCTGTTGATGGGTCCGTATAAAAGTCAATGCCATGGGGAATAAAGCCAGACTTGTCGAAATGCATCAGTGCCATCTCCTTAATGCCTTTGTCAGGGTGGTTGAAGTCAAATGCATAAAGTTTTCCTTCAATGGGTAGTGTGGATAGATTACTACTTCGAACTGCAAAAAAACCTCTTCCACCCTATATAATATACAGTAATGGAATTATAGTATAACCGTAGGATTAAGTGCATAATTTAAGTACCAGTGAGAGTGATTGAGAAGACTTCACTCAAAAGAACAATGCGAACAGATCTGTTTTAAATCACTTATGTTAGTCAGACCTTAATTATGCCAATTGGTTAATAAAGAACTTTTAGCATATCATGACCTTGTTCTCTTTGTTTCAAAAGTATACTACATATAGATAACTACTAATAACTTCATTACTTGCTAGTAGTTCACTCGCAACTTTTTAATGGTGTAAACATTCTATTTTTCCATTAACCCTATTGTTATGAAAGTGGAAAGGAAGCTTAATGAATATTCACTCTTAAAGCTGTGGTCATTTTTCTTACAATTTGAAAGTGGTGTTTTCGTGTATATGCACAATCATAAAAACCAAACAAACAAAATAAAAAAATAAAAACAAAATTGCTCTGACCTTGGATTTCACACCTATTGAGGAAATTATGGCAAAACCATTTGGTAGCACATCAATATCTTCAGACCCATTAACTACCAAAAAAAAAATTAATGATGTACTCATCACATATGCAAGGACATAATACAACGTAAGATCAAGGTTGTGCTGTAGTGGAGCCTGGTCATGCACCTGAGGCACCTAACATTTGGCTTTGGATGAACCAAAAAACCCCAACAAAACACTGATTGCCCAGTCAGGCACTCTTGGGCATAGTTCACTGTGCAGTAAAACTGGTTGACATTAATTGGTCATTAATCTATCTTTATTGAGGAAGGTTATTAATTGTAAAGTTGTTTCAATGACAATTATGAAAGCAATTTCATGGTAGTTAGTATATAAATGTTTCAGTTGGTGTATTTCCTGTAGGTTTATCAAGTTGCTCACTATTATTATTGTAACAGTTTCTCTTAGTGTTTGAATAGTTTTATGTTGCACACTGGTCTAAATCACATACTAAACTGTTGATATTTGAACGATCCACTGAACAACAGTAGACACGTTTGACATTTATACCTGCAGCAAGACCGGTGATCAATATTCAAAATAAAAATTAATACTAAATTAATATGTGCACCCAAAGGCCTCTTATTTGTTGCATAGTTTAATTTTTAATTTCAGTTAATTAATTGAGGATGAATTGTTTTGCGTGACCATTCTAAAGAGGTGGGCATGGTTGGCAGGCTTAAGTACTCCTTGAAAATTTTCTTGGAGCACAGCCTTGAAGGTAAAGTGTACCAGAATTGAACTGATAAGCCAGCATTGCTCTTACTGTACTAAACATTAAAGTATGGAAAGTAAAATAGTTACCATAAAGTATCTTGCATGGGCCAGGTGCATGATTATATATAGGGGTACCAATTCCAAAGACAAGTCTTAAAAAAAATAAAATGTATACACAGTTTATGGGTACCATATCAGTAGTATTGGTGATTATATAAAAATTACAAAATATTGTATCACTGCAAAATTGTAACCTTCCAGCTTAGCAAATATTCTCTTACAGTAGGATGTTCCCTGATAATATTCGTATTATAATTATTGATAAACTTATTACTACTTATTAGAAGAGATCTTTGCTTCAGAATGAGTCAAAAACTAACCTGGGTTACCATAATTTCAGTTGACTAGGCTTTTGGCCCTAGTTTTGGCTCGATTGCGCCTTGTTGGGCGTTATTTTGTGTTGTGTGCACATTCTACGGGATCTTGTACATTAAGGTAAAAGCTGCAGCAATTACACGGAACTTACCTTGGACGAAATGGTTTGGCTAAATGTTCTCAAAAAAGATTTACAGGTTAGCAAAGAATAAAACATGGTCAAACATAATTGTAAAATTGAATAGTAAACTAATTATTGAACTTGGTTACCACAAAATATTGATTTGTGGTTGTTTAAGTGGTATCAGATTCAGCTATGAAGGGCGAACCGACCGCCTCACTATACTCACAGAGTTTTAAAGATCACGACGCCTCGGTAACAAAGCCAAGCGATGAAGGCAACGAATACAACGCGTTTGATAAATGCCATTAAACCAAGATCGTTTGAATATGAGTGCTACATTAAATTCTTAGTACGCTCCGTTGGTTCTCACTGTCAATTTGAATTAAGCACTCATAAAAGACAGGGGTCGTCACCCTGGTGGACAAATGCAATGGACTTTTGTGTTTGAACAAGTCCCGTGACTATCTAAATCCTTTGACCTTTTCCATACTAAGATGTACTCCACTTTTTTACTCTGGATAACGGCATTAAATTTTGCTCGTTTAAAGTGTAAATAGGCAGTGTTAATGGCTTGTATAAGGCCAAAAAGGTCAGGAAACAGCAAAAAACTGAACTTAGACTTAATAGAACGGACGATTCAAACGAACCGCCTTTGCTCGAAACGTCAGTTCTACTAACTTAAATTTTCGGCAGTTTCCGGACACATTATGAAGAGCAACCCTCAAAGAAAAACAGAGCAAGGTGCTGATGGGTTTTTTACACCAATAACCTTGCCGTAATAACATGGGGACTAGAAAAAGTGCAGTAGTTCGGTGCCGTAGGAAGCTCTTTTGGATTAGGGGAGGGTTATGCTCTCCCTGAAAAGTTGGAAAATCTGAGGTCCCTGGTCTCTGAAATGCTCTTTCCAGCATTTTCCTTCAACCAGAAACTTATGAAAGTACCTTCTGCATTCCCGTCCAGCCAGAGCCCTGCGTAATTACCTTTTCCAAGATGTTACTGAAGTGTTTATAACAATATTTAAGTAATTATTGTAAATTAATTGTAAGTGAAATGTTAATTGGAATTTATTTCACCAATTATTTGGGGGCTGCAGCTCCATCCCCCCGGTTGCTAGCAGTTGCGGCGACTTGTGCCACCGTTTGACTGGTGCATGGAATGGCAAGTCCGTGGTAGGTTAATTTGTGGTAACTTGCATTCTCGTTTAATAAAACGCTCTTAAAAACGCTAATATACGTGATATAAAACGCTCAATGGTGGGGTTTGTAAAGGTAATTAATTAGTTTTACTAACTCCTTCCTGTCCGTATAGGTCCTCATATCGTAAACTACCGCGTTGAAGATGGTATTTACGACAAATCACAATGTTTAAATAATAAAAGTATTTAATCTACACAGTCACAGCTCGTTCGCCTCTTAAGGTTTTCTTTACCGAGAGCACAATCTCACAAAAAAATACCCCGCCGCAGATTCTCCCGCCAAAATTACAAATGCGTAATTATGCAGCATAATTACCCTAATCTCGCACACTCAGTAACCTATGGAGACTTTAATATTTAACTCTGGCTAACGCCAGACAATTTTACTCGTCAAGGGGAAAGTCCTCGGACGGGAAAGAGCTAACAGTTAGAAAAGTAATTTGGTGCACAGAATATAAAATTGTAAGTAATTGCAAAAGTTGAGCGATATTTCAGACATTGGTCAAAAATCACTCAATTTTTGTTATTGCACTAACTTTATCTTTTTCGTAGGCAACAGCTCTGGTTCAAATCACATTCAAAAATACAGAATTACAATAATGGCGAAAATTACAGTGTTTTTTAGTTTTTCCATGACGAAAGCATGACGTCACCACATTACGTCATTAAACCAAGAACCTTCGACTACCACTACGTATGCTACATGTGAAATATCTTGGTCGTTCCTTAAATCTGTAATCCCAACCTGAACTACGTTAGCAGCTAAAACGAACAGTCCTTTATCTGAGTAAATCGAAGGAATGGTTTATTCAAATCGGGACGAAACTCTTGCCCATTTACAAATATTTATTAAATATAAATTTCTTTTCATTTTTCTTCGTAAATCAAATAATGAGTCTTTTAATCACATTTGAAGACACGTCACGAACATTATTCTCTTTTGTGTTTTCCATATTAGTGAGGTTTTGAATCATAGATGAATTAACTATCTGCTGTACAAGTACCGAATATATCCCAGTAAACGCCCTAAGCATTCATAAATCAATTAACATTTCAATTTTAAAAGCCAAAAATATTCATCCCTATTTTAGAATATCCTCATTTTAGAATCATCCTTACGGTAGTATAATAATTGTGAAATTATCATTTCAAATTCCTCAGTATTTTGGCGACTTTTTAATATCATCACCCCATAACATCACAGCTCGGTTGTTCAAAATGTGGATAGCTTATCAGTTAGTCCTAACTAGCGAACTAACTAGCGATTTACTCAGATAAATTTTATTCGCTGAATAGGAAGAAATGTTTAAGGTCGGTTGTTCAAAGGATGGATAAAGCATTCACTCGGTAGCACTTACCCACTAGATAAGCTATCCCAGCTTTGAGCAATAGACTCCATAATGTGAAATGTCCTTGAAAGAGCATTTCTTGCATTCTTTCACTCACTAAAGTCCGAGGAAATTGATCAAACGATTCAAAAAATTTTGCCAAACTTCTGGTCCCGGTTCGCAACAAACCACGACATAATTCGCGAGCCAAAAACCACTTTTCTGGCTGATATCTTTACCCAGACTAAAAAAAGTTACTTTCGAGCCGAAATTTGACAGGCAAGTACTCCAGATAAAAAAATGCAAAAGTACAAACTTTACACTGAGTTCGGATATTTAATAGGTTGCACCGAAGTGAGTTAAGGACTGAAAACGGAATTTTGATATTTTCCCGGCAACTTCACATGAAGTGTTTGTTTTTTCTAGTGCGTTGCTTAAAATTTTAGGGTATTTGGGGGACATTTGTTGGAGTGTAAAATTAATTAGAAAAGAGTTGTTTAGTAGTAAAGCGCACTTACTAAAAAAGGTGTTAGTTGTGAACCTTCCAGAGCTGAGGAGCCATTTCATGCATGGAGGAAAATTTTCTCAAACCCGTTTCAAGAGGAAAGAAGGGCTTTACTGGAAAGGTGCATCTGATGGAATACATACAGCAAGCTACATCGCCAGCACCTCACAATACATCAAGTTATCAAAGATAGTTCCAATCAAAATCTTCCCTTTGTAAAATACTGCCGAACTAGCACATTTTAGGTTCCCATCACCTGTACTAGCATAGACCTCCAAAGTGTTGTCTATTTTAACAGGTAGGTTGTCTACATTCTCGCCACTTAATTTCACGCGAAAAACCTTAGACGGACAAGGTTTGCTGAAGTTTTTATTGTAGTCCATATAGGCCATAGCTTGGGTTAAACCAGCTGTCCACAAATCGCCAGTTTCGTCATCCACAATCAGGTTATCAATGATAGAGCCAACAAAAATTTCCTGAAAATGAAGTCACACAATATTTAATCAATATTGAAAACAATAAACAACCATTACACCATTTCAAATGAACCATTACGGAAAATGCGTGGTGATCAGTAATAATACGTTGCTTGGTTTTCTTTCAATACTAATGTATACTGAACAAACCAGAGCACTAACACTGATACAGATACGTATATATATTATAGGCGCATAAATAAATACACAGCTATTACTTTGTATATGCCTTCTTACAGACATCCATACACGTACGTATGTACACACACACCCACACCATAAATTCATAATTAACCTACACTGCTGAAGTCAACTGAAAAGTTCATTGGAGCGAGACTTGAACTCGCACCTTCGGGAATCCCGTCCGCCGTTCTACCTGTTGAGCTATCGACCCTACAGGGATTGGAGGCGAGTTATTATCCAGCTCAAGTGCACGAGATATTCTCGCGACAATTTGACGTTATCCACGAGGATGGATGTGCAGTGTTTCAATTCTATTTCAGAATCATCCTTAGAGTAATATGAAACGATAAATGCACAATTAACCTACACTGCTGAAGTCAACTGAAAAAGTTGAGTCGAGCGGGACTTGAACTCGCACATTCATATACATACATGCATATATACATTACATACATACATACATACATACATACATACATACATACATACATACATACATACATACATACATACATAC
>JBAHVQ010173652.1:0-18009 GCA_036872915.1 Nanipora kamurai
CAAGCCCGCTCACGTGGTATAATTCAGAGCGTCTGATTGAACAATTTCCTCATGAATTATTAATGAGTTTGAGAAATTTATTTCGATTTTACGGTCATCTTGAAGTAAATTCGAAATATCCTCGTAATTATTCCTGAGCCTTGTTGTGAAATCAAATTTTGATTTCTCAGGATATAAGTATTTTTCGAAATAGTTCAACTTCGAAAAAGTACCAATTCAAAATGTAGTATAAAAGATGTACATGATCAAGGAAAGGCCTAGTATTTCAACATCACAACTGAGTTTGTTTAATTGGAAATTTATTCTTAGGGCCGATCAACGAGTTGATAGTGGACTAGATCGATTCCGCACTAAACTTATAGTTGCTAATTCTGGTGACGTTAAGTGGATGGCTCCTTCTGTTATACAGTTATCCTGTCAAGTAGATGTCAGATTTTTTCCCTACGACACCCAGGTATGATTGCTTTCAAAATGTAGTCGAAAGAATGCTCTCGTTAGCTCAGTCTGTTAGGTCCAAAAAATGGCAAAATTGTTACCTGCCGGATAACAGCTTCAAACTTCTCATAAAGCTTTCTTTGGGCAACAGAAGTAATTCCTGATTATTTTACAAGGGGTTACATTGAATATCTTATCTCGGGGAGGTGAGGTATTCACTTCTTTTCCTGGACAATGATTAATCGTTATTAATTATAAACTATCAATCATTAATTATTAAAAGCCTCAATCATTTTTTGTTTGTTTTTTTACATTGGCTTTACAATCTTGATGCAAAGGACAAGAGGACACAGCTTGTCCGATATTAAGCTATGCCCGTTTCATTATAACATAAAATAAACACAGTACTACAGAACAAAATAAATCATTATAATATGAATGACTGTTAAGACGTTTTATTAAGATGGATCCAATCATCGATGTCTCTACATGAATATATTATATCCAAAACATTAAGTTAATGCCCCACCCTACTGGTGTCACTCGCTAGACTTATATCGTGGGGTATACTTTCTAAAACGCATACAGGACAATATATTTCATATCTGTGTGGATATGTGTGTGCTCAAAGTATTACAGAAAAGTACTATATCGTCCTCACACGTAAAAGCGCACGTTTCATGTCATTCCTAATATAAATTCTTTTCAGAAAATTGTAGCGAGTTCAGATGGTAACAGGGTGCATCAGCATCGATATGCAGGGGCGCCGGAAGGACTGAAAAGCGGCGGGGCAGAATCTTAAAAAGGGCTCTCGAGCGATGTCAGCGGTACTTTTGATACTACGCCGGGGACTTCATGTAAGATTCTGAATACAATAACACCGTACGATACTACGATGTTACTGTGTTTTTAAAGTGCATTTGGTGAATTGAAGGGTCGATTTGCAGTTTTTTTTCTAATAATAACTTATTATGTAATGTTGTTAATTTTTTTTGTCACAAAAAGGGGCAGCGAGTTACCCCCGCACTGCCCCCGCACTATTAGGGCAGCGGGGGCCGCTGCACCCACTGCCCCCGTGGCTCCGGCGCTCCTGTTGATATGTTTGAAAAAACAGTTTAAATTAATATTTTAAAATAACATCGTGTAACTTCGTCAAGGAACGTCGTGTTGCATCGTACCTGTAAATGTTGATAGTAACAAAATCAAGCAACTTTCATATTAAATCAAGGTCTTTAAATTTCCTTAGGAAAATCAAATTCGTTCCTTCCACATAGGTAACACATACAACTAACCTACATCTTAGCTCTTGGTAGCTCAATGATTAGTCGCATCGGCGATCAGTAGGCAGCAATTTCAATTCCCAAATAAGCCTCAGAAATCGTTTATTTGAGGAAAAAAGAGCTTAAGGCACATTCAAATCAAGTCTGCAGTAAATCGAAGCTCCCATACACTTGCACACATCTGTGGTTAACATTCACAACATTTACATTATTATTATGTCATAGATGCTGTATAGACAGCATACATGACGAACCTGTGCCTTAGCCATAGGCGTAGGAAACGGTTGAGCAAAGAGGATAATTGTTCCCCCACAATGAATGTGGGAGCCAATTCCCCCACTTTTTGCCAAAATTAAAGATTTATATGCAAAGTTTAAAAAGGAAAAATTCAATAGATTACAAAACTTTCCGTACATTTTATGAAGTCCTTCCATTTTCTTTGGTATTTCACAATTTTTAGCTATGTTTAATGCCGGGCCCCACTTTCACTTTTGAAGAACTTTCACGCTTATATTAGCTCACCAACAAAATTTTGGTGGCTCAAAGGTTAGGGATTCTCATTGGTAATCAGAAAGTTTCGTGTTCAACTCTCGTTTGGCGCGCTGATAAATTTACAAGTCCAACGAATACAGCAATGACAAACAAACTAATTTAGCGAGGACATATAAATAAAACACTATGACCAAGGTATCTCTTGTTACTTCAGCAACGAGTTTTTGAATGACCGGTTTCGTCGAAATTTGTCTCTAATTTCATTGAGGTTATAAAATTAGGTGCACATTCTTAGCCTTCAGGTCAATTTTTTATATTATTGGAACATGAGTGACGTTTTGTGACGGTTTGTGATGTCATAACTATTGCGTTATAGCTGGCGAAGATGGCAAATTTGTCACGTCATGTGGTGAATCACATGATAGTTGACATCACTACAACTGTATTTTTTCAAAAAGCCTAATCTGAGTAGGGTTAAGAGCCCAGGGTGTACCAGTTCTGGCTCTAAGTCCTCTGCATGGAAATCAAATCTTTAGCTCTGCAAATATTCATTAAAGATGGATTACAGAATTAAATCAAAGCTTCTAAATCTAACGCATTTTGTTATCCCGTTATCAAATTCACTCAACTAGATTTAATCAAATTAACATAATGACTATTTTCAATTTTCAAGCAACTTTAGAAATCATTTAGAGGAAGAGGCATTTATTTGTATATGAAGTTTAGAATGTGCTCTCATTTGGCATCAACAGAGCGCAATATTTTGTCTTTACCGGAGCTAAAATTTCAAAATTTTTATGCAGGGACCATGCCCTTTACTGTTGAAATTACCTCACTACACCATTCAAGCGCCCTCTTACGGTAGTCCCAGGTATGAAGATTCACAATTGGGTCTTAAAATGCATACTTCTGATGCCAGAGAATTTACTTTTACTTCAAAAACTCATTGATAATTCATGAGGAATATACAGAGGAAATAATTACAATGTTGTCGCTTTATATGTGTTAAAACACGTTCGTTTTTCTCGTCGAATTTTCTCGGCTTAGAAAACAATTTTTAAACATTTTTCGTGAATTAGGGTGTTGAGGCTTTGTGCTTTATATCTGATAAAACACTCCTACTCGCAGCTACGGTTGGTTGGTTTGTCAGTCTCGTATTTCTTATTGTCTGACCGATTTAAAATTTGTTATATGCATAAAACTAAATAATTAAAAGAAAACAAAATCATGATAGCGCCACCAAAGTATAATAATTTTACATATAGTACATTATATCATAACCCCTTACACTCTTATCATTTTAATCTGATTTATGTAAATTGCGAAGACCTGTAAAATTAAGATTGGCTCATGGACCTACAATGGTTACGCTGTTGATGTCAAACCAGAAAACTTCACAATGGACATTACGAAGTTTCATTCAAATTTAGAGTGGAAATTGGTATCTACATCAGTGCAGAAGAATGTCCAGGTATATCCGTGTTGTCCGGAACCATATCCAGACGTCACGTACACAATCAAAATTGAACGTCGGACTGAAAGCTACTGGATTAATTTTATCTTTCCAGGCATCTTGCTAACACGTAAGTAATTATTTTGTTTTTCTAAGGAAAGAATCGGATAGGATTCCATAGAGTGGAGGGGAATGAGGAAAACTTGAAAAGAATTGGAAGGAATATTTTGGGTGATAAAATAGGATAATATTGGATATGATCGGATAGGTTTGGATAGGATAGGGTAGGATAGACAGGATAGCACTAGATTGGACAGTATTGGAGCTAAGACGGAATAGTATTGAATAAGGTAGGACAAAGTTGGATAGGATCAAATGTAATAGGATAAGATGGAATAAGAAAGAACAGCAAAAAATATTTTGCGTAGGGTAAAATCAGATGAGATTGAATAGAATTTTGTACGTCGGATACGATACAAAGTAATACAACTGGATCGAGTTAAATTATGTAAGAGCAAATTCAATCTCACCTCACTCTATTGATTTTTTCTCTTCACTTTTATTGTCTTTTTAATAATATGAATATTTTCTTGCCCGACAAGTATTATAATATTTTCAGACCAACTGTTCGACAAAACTCCTATTTTCATACACTGGGGGTGTCACACCTCACACACACATACACAACCAGTAGTTGCGCCGTTGTTTATACCATCTTACTGCATAAATGCTCGAAATTTCTTAATCTATTTTCAAATTAGCATGTACAAAAATACGCCTTAACTTACACGCTTCTTTTAACTCCTTTGTAGTAATGACAATGGTGACATTTATCACCCCAGCGTCAGACACCGGGGAAAGAGTCAGTCTTGTATTGACTTCCCTTGTTTCGATGTTTTTCTTCTTAAAAATGGTTGCTGGACGGACTCCATCGTCAGAAACAATTCCTCTACTTAGTAGCTACTTCGTCATGTTAATCTTTGAAGTAAGTACTAAGTGCGTGTATTAAGCACTGTGCGTCGCTACATTAAGCAGTTGGATGGATGTCCAACGCAAGGTGTGCACGACTAACGGTCCTGATTTGTGCTTACTAACACTGCAAATGCATCGTGGGCCAACGGTATTGCCTCAGAGTATGCTATCAAACAAACGTCAAACACTTTCCAAGGTTCACGGATATCATGATCCTCCTGACACTGGAAAAGACAACTGAAAAGGTTGTTTACTCGAGCTAAGGTCGTTCGTTGCTGCGCAACGAAACTTGACATATTACGTGGGCTGAAAAACCATCAACCTCGATCCCAAGCTCTCTCTTTCCTTGTCATCGGGAGACAGGCCCTGGTTGGGTCTGGTCATCTGACTACATTTTTTCAACAATACTGCAGGGAAGGTGGGTTTCCGAAGCTGCTTAATCAAAGGGGACAAAATTACTTGTATTTGTTTAGACATTAGCGCTAGCAAGTGGCCACTCAACAGAAATTTAACCTCTCATCCTGGCACATGCTAGATTTTGTCACGGCTACAATTTTAAAATTTTGCCTTGCCTCCCTCACAACCCACTTTTTTAACTACCTAGAATTTAGGAGGTTAGGTGAGCACCTGAAACCAGGGTCTCTCTCCCGAAAACAAGGGAGAAGAAGAGAGAGAGCCTGGGATCAAGGAAACCACTTGACTGACTCAATTTTTGATGCAGATTTCAAAATACGTGGTTTGAATGTGGAATTCGAACAGCAAATGGGTTAAGATAACAAAGGTTTCTATCGTATGTACTGGTGGCGGGTATTCATAGAGCTGGACAAACTAGAGTTAGTACATACTAATTACCAACATGTTTTAAGAATTTTACTGGAATTAAGGTGGTCTTACACCCAATTTTTTAAATTGTTTTAACGAAGATGATGGTCCCCCATGGTGAAAATGAAACCTTACTTACAGACATGACAAAAGATCATAAAATGGTCAAGGAAATGTTTATATAGTTTATTTTTTTAAACACCTGGTCTAGTAGCTAAACCTAAAAAACTGAAACATTAATCAATTTTTCTATTTTTCTTACCATTCGTTTTGAAAAAGTAGCAGTTTTAAGTATTGTGTTAGCAGATATGGTGCCATATAGGAAAGAGCTTTATAATACTTCCCAGATTTTTAAGTTTGCCTCCAAGACGGTTACTGTAACTTACAGTACTAAAAAATTCAGGGAAATTGGTTAATAAGTGTCAGAAATATGCCGTCTGAAGAACACGCTTTTTGTCAATTTTTGCAATTTGAGAAAAATGGCATTAAAGTTAATTCTTAAAGTAAAATTTAGATAATTTTATATCTAAGAAAGTTAATTTGACATTCTTGCAAGCATGATGAATCCTGAAACATAACGATTGTTATTAATATTTAAAATCTTCCTGAAGTATAGATAACACCCTGGTTTTGGGATGCTTTGTCCGCTTTACGGAAAATGATATATGACAACAACATCAATACGTTAAATGAAACCGCGATATTCGGTAGTTTAATTATATTCAGCGGCTGTATGTTTTAAAGTACAATAAAACTTTATCCAGGAGGGGTAGTAAGAGAAAAAATATACAAAACAGGGAACAAAAAAGCAGTTTTTGCATCTATATATGCGTTGCTTACAGCGTTGCTAAGGTTACAAATACAGACTAGCTTTGGAATTCTGATATTTTTCTACCTTTTCATTCATCCAATCCAAACAATTCTTTCAAATATTTATTTTATGGAGATTTATTATAAGACATATGCGTAGTTCAAAAATTGACTCAAATTCGCATTTTTGGGTGTAAGGCCACGTTAATTGGAAAACAAGTCTATGGTAACATTTTGTGTCTTTAGTGATGCGTCTGCCGTTTCCATGGCAATAGTATTTTCGGCGTGATTGCCATCTTTAAACTTTTTTGTTTTGTTTTTTAATTTAATGTTTCAAGACGCCGTTTTGTTCTTCGTTTTAGTCAATGACTCTCTCTCTCTCTCTCTCTCTCTCTCTCTCTCTCTCTCGTATATTCGTATATTTTTAGGTTTTATATACTTTTAGATATTATATAAGTTTCAAAATTAGGTAAGACAAAAGCACCTTCACTCCAAGATATTTTATATTATGTACTTCAATAATTAGCTACTTTAAAATACTAGTTTCCCCTGACTTGACCGGTAGTTATTTTGATCGAATGAAATAAGACAATGCATACAGTTTTTTAATGTTAAGAACAAGTCTGTAGTCTCGTAACCAACCAGTCACCTTTTCAAGCTCTTGATCGTATATTAGCTCATGAATAGTTAATAGGCAGCCATTAACGATGGTTCATGCCAGTTTAGGTACTTTGAGGCAAATATTTATTTGGGTTATCAAAGAAAATTTGGAACATTAAAAAATATCCGGCTAACATAAAAATAATAACACTAACACGAAAACAACAGCGATCCCAAATCCGAACCCGGTGGAACTCCACACAATTTTCTCCTGGACTCTTGAAAAAGACTACTGGGTAATGTATATTATAGGGAGATGTGTTATTTCCTTGTGTTAAGTTTAATAAATATTTCATTAATAAATTTTCTTGTGTAAGGGAAGTGTTTGTTTGATAATTGATGTCAATACCCCTCACGAACAACGTGTACGTGTCTCAGCCAAGCAGCCGTTATTACAATATGCATCGTAACGCTTCTTTTCTATTCCATGTTCTTTTCCAGATTGGTCTAGTATTTTACGCCATTTGCGTCTCGTTTAATGCGTACCACAAACACCCAGCTTTGGGGGACATGCCTCACTACATTCGAAATCTTGTGCTGGAAAAACTCGGTAGACTGTGGGGATTAACAAAGGAGAGCCAGGTAATCAACAGAAAGCTTGATGTACTCCAGAACCTGTCTTTAATGAAGGGCAAAATCACCGTTCAACTTGAAGAAATGAAAACCGTTCTCTATCACTCAAAAAAGGCAGCTTCGAATGATGATGAAGTGAGGAAGCTGGGAATTAAGCGTAGACGCACGGGCACAGATTGTTTAAGAAAGCAGGATCATTCCAGATTTTTGATCACTTCTGAAAAACGTGAATTTCGCTATGTTCCAGTTTCCCGTGAAACACCACTGTTACCTGATTCCCTAGCTAGTTCGAGAACAACTCACCAAGGTGGTAATCTACTATCGGAGCACAATGACCAAAGAAGAACGATGCAGTCACGTCAGAAACTCCGGAGTCACCAAAAATGTGTGCAGTTTTCTGAAATAAAAGGTTCAACTTGTTCTTGTCCGACACTCTTACAAGACATGGTGATAGCCAATGAGCGTTTATTGTCCAGCATCCAGGAAATTGTATACGTGGCACGAGAGTTCAATAGAAAGTCTTCGGAAAAGGAACATTGGCTATTAGCAGCGGCAATACTTGATCGAGCCTTTGTAGTTTTGTTTGTGTTGGTTTTCTTTATAATTTCGTTGATAAATTTCCTTTCGTAGGTATGCTAGTGAACTCTCTTTGTTATCTGGTGACTAAGATAGCTGTTGTACTGTATTAAAAGACGTATTCGAGAAGTCGGCCAGTAGATTGTGCAAGTTGTGCCACCTACTTTGCGTAGCCAACTGGCTGTTCATTTCTGTATTCAAAACTATAGTTTATCTTGATAGTGTTATGGAAATGCTTGGAGAAGACAAGTTACTAGTTTGGCTAACAAGTACAAGATAAACCATAAGATGATAGATTTGCAACAAAGATTCATATTTGATATCCAATAATGAAAAACGAGCCCGTGATATATTCTTGAATGTAAATACAAATAGTAACCTTCGTTCTAATATCTGCGTCCATGTAACTTAATAATTAGAACATTAAGTTAATCGCGAAAATATGGCGATGTTCCAACCTTATTATTACTATCTTAGCAATCCAAAATTGCACGATTCGACAAATGTCTCATGTTTATCACGCTGCTTCTACAGTAAGACACACTTTGTACCAAACTTACAATTATGTTAAAGATCTTGTAAACATGGAACTGTAGAGAGCCACTTGAAATGGTTTTTTGAGATTTTTTGTTCTTTTTACCTACGGAGTTAAATGTTCTTATTTATAACTAAAGGATACCACAAAGTTCCATTGGCTTAATAACTGTAAATGTGTAAATTTAAATGTAAGAGTAGAAAATTGCGGTAACATCTGACGACATTACGACGTTTTGCCCCAAGAGGAAGTCGTTTTGACTGCTTCGGTTATAGCAGTAGCAGACCACAAATAACACTTGAGATACAAGTGTGCTAAATTTTAACGCAAGGGTTGAACAAATAGCGTGAAAAACTGCTCATTTGAAGCTTCATAAATTGACTGGAGCTGTAACAGAGCGATTAACCGAGCGTACAATATATACGATGCAACTGTTTGCTAATGTATGCTAGTATGATGCTAATTAGCGAGACGAAGTCAAAGTGTTCAATGGTATGACCTTTTACATATTATTGGATTAGCGTATCTGTTTTGCAGATGGTATGCTTTTCATTGAATTTGTAAGGATTGAAATCACAGAGATTTTTCAAAACGGCTGAACAGTCCACAGTACACATGGCAATTTTTATACTTTATACTATATGCAGTACAACAGTGTTTGGGAAGCTGATTATGCATATATACTGCACACACCACATTTCAACCTTTTCTCATGAAGCAAAACAATATACAATCTTCCACCGTCCTTTATCAAACTACTGTTTCTTCTTCACAGCAGGTTTTCAAGCCAAGACAAAAATAAAGCCATTATTTATAAACATTCAAACAGTCACCATTAAGAATCTGTTTTGTAGGCTCATGATGTAGCTATAGATTGTTCTCAACAAACTGAGTATACTTCGACATTGGACGTGCTTCGACATTATGGCTCAGTCATCAATGACATGGTGTTTATCAATTAAGGTAAGAACTGAATCTTACCGATCTCAATTGGCCTTTTTTTGCTGCTGTAAATTCAATTTTGTCGTGTGTGCAGCAAGGGGAGAGAATACCCTGAGCTCTTCTGTTGCTTAAACTGCATTTGTCCTTGATGTTAATTGATAAAGATAGTTGAAGTCGTAGTAGTCCTTTTTCCAGTTGCATCGACATGAAAGAAGTAGTTAGCTATCATCTACGACTCGAGCGATAGTTGTTCTTGTAGTTAATATGATTGTCATGGCAGGAGGTTTTGCATCGATCGAATATGTTGACACTTTTCCAGGTATGCCGGCACTTTTACACGCTTTACACGCTTGTGTGTCCGCCAGCTCTTCCCTCTAAATAAACCAACAAGTCAATTATGATGATTTAGTTGGGATCTGCTTTCAAATCAACAATGCTTCGTTAACCCTAATCTTGTTAGCGCAGTATTGAGGGCGGAGATGGCGTCATAAGTTGTAAATAGATTCATAATTGCTTTAATTAAACGACCTTAAACTGTCTGTGGTTCCATTATAACGCTAGTTAGTCTTAAAATAAGAAAAAAGGTGTTCTTCTGCATTGCCTACGGTCAATGTCACTTCAGAAAGGAAAAATTACCACTCAAGAGAAAAGACGGAAGAGGTCTGAGAGGTCTGTGTTGTCAAGAGAATCTATAACTTAAATATCCCCTCCCCCAAATCATGTAAAAATTTTTTGGTGTTGTTTTTTTTCTCTTGTTTATAAGTTGAGAGTGTCATACTTCCTTTTGCTCGTCAATGTAGGTGAATAATTTGGAGTGGTTATAGAAACAAAGGAGAAGAATGCCTTCCTCGAAAGTCTTATTTTTCTGTTTTCTGGTTGCACCTACAGTTCGGATGTTTCAAGGTAAGACATATGTCTTTACATAGCTTCAAACGATACATTTGAGTGTCACAATATGTCTAAAAGAAATACACATTTACAGAGAACGTGGCTTGCTTCTAAAAAAAGATCTTCCAAATGTACACTATTTTGTACCATAGTCATCATATTTTAAAATTTATAATTGAGAGGGGTTTCAAAACCACTGATTTAAAATGTTTTCTACCATGTAAAGTTATTTCATCTAGAGCTACAACAAGGCGTACAATAATGTTGCCCACGTTTTGAACTAGAACTGCTTTCCGTTGGAATCATTATCTCAGCGAGTCCAGTAATAATGTGTTTGATGAGTCCATAGTCTTTATGGTAAGATCAATAACGAAAATTTTGTCTGCTTTTAACAAGGTATTAAACGACTGTTAACACGGAATCCAATATTCATTAAAATATTTAGAATATTAAGATATTAATTTAGACCTTGAGGATACATGAATCGCTAACAGCGTGCATGTTTAAAAATTAGATTGATCTTGATTTGTGTAAATAGAGGAAGCCAATCCAAAATGACAGGACCCTCTGCTAGTGAACATCAATATTTAACCTTTGTCTCCCAAAAGTTCTCATACATCGGCAATTTTTTACCGTCTCCAGGTCAGGAATAGCAATGTATAAACACACACTGCTTTCAGCCAGCCACATGATAATATTGTTTGCCTGAAATTGCAAGGTTTGGTATCGTTATTTAAGAAACTATTATTAATATACCTCACATAAAAAATATATACTTATATATGTAATAGATAAAGCATGTGCCGCCTAAGTGTATCTAAGTTAATGCAAAAATTTCCATCATGCACTGGTGACGGGTATTTATGGTATTGGACAGAATAGACTTAATAGGGACTTTACAAAACCACGACGCCGACATTGAGGACGACGCAGCCTTACAATAAGATTTCTCTTCCAAAACAAGAGAAATGAATAATTTCTTGTCTCTAGAGTATTCTTCATGCCATCCTGGCTCTACACAAGACGTGAGGAGGATCATTTCTACGTTTTAACGACGATGCCGACTGTTCAAATACAAAGAGCTTTAGGGCTGTATAAAACGGCAAACATTAACTGACTAGAACTGCTCATAAGCGTTTGCCTGAAAGGAAAAGAACATCCTAAGTTAAGTACGCACGATTGGCTTTATAGTCGTAGAATTTAAAGAACTTAGTATACTGGCGTCGGCGTTGCAGCTTTCATAAACTCAATGTTATCCTTTTTGTTAATTAATTTTTCTTTCATATGCCAGCTGAAAGTATGTATGAAACGCATGTTCATCTGGAGAATATGCTGCTAAAAGGCTACCGGAGAGAAGTAAGACCAGTGTTGAAATACAAGGACAATGTCACCATAACTGTTGGAATCTCTTTATATCTTATAAAAAACATGGTAAGCTATTTTACTTTCCGAAAATCATTGGTTTCCATTTACTGGAAGAAATAACGCTTGAACTTCTTAAATATCTAGGATGACAAAAATCAAATTCTTTCTACAAGCCTTTGGATTCGTCAGGTAATAGAATGAGATTGCTTATTGATTTATTTCTTGTTGATCTATTTTGGGTCTTAAGTAATATATACACTAAGAGCGGCCGAACTGCATAGGGATCATTTACAACTTATCCAACGCAGACTTCTGTAGGTGTATGTTTACAAACTATTTCAGGGATCAGAAGCAGTTGAGCCAAGGAAATCAAAGGAAAAGGTGCATGTAAATTACGACCATGCTGTATCCATATATCTCAAATTCATTGATAATTCATGACAAAAAACACAAAGGAAATCACTACCGAGACAGCGTTTGGATATCTGAGAAAGAAATTAAATAAATTAAGCCAACTTTTACCTCAATTTTTCCTTCAAGTACTGCTTCTTTTGAGATAAAATATCATACACTCGAGAGTCGTGTTTGATCAGATATACAAACACCTCAAAGTTTGTAAAAAGCCTCGTCTATCGCCTTGGTTTTCAGAAAACTTCTCGTGTTTGGATATCCTGATGAAACACCCCGTCTCATGTATGACATATTGCTTACAATATTGATTTAATATTTCTTTCTTTTGTTTTTTACTTTATGAATTATGAATAAATTGGATAAATACTATAGGCAACATTCACACGAGGTCTGTAAGTAGTGCTTAAATGACGATTTAAAAACGTCACCTAAATATAAAAAGTTTACCATTACTGGTCAATCTATCCATGTTCTTAAAACAACAAAGCTTCGTGCTAATTAAGATAATAATATATTGTATACAAGATTCAAAAACTCATAAAAAATTCATGAGAAAAATACAGTAGAAAATCATAACCGTATCGTATCTCCTATATGTGATAAAGATACGTCCGTTTTTCTTGTCGAATTTTCTCAGCTTAGAAAACATTAATTTTAAAACATTCTTCGCGAGTAAGTTGGCTGAGCGGTTCGTTTTTGAAGAGATCCAAAAAGCTCGCAGTACGTGTTTTATCGGATCAAAATGTTACTTTTTTAAATCTTAGTTTTATGTTCGGTGGTATTCTTCATATAGAAGGTTCTCTTTGTTGGCAATTCAATTCGGCACAAACTCAGAATTTCAAGGTACCTATCGATTAATTTAACACGGACACAACCAACGGATACTATGTAATAGTAATGTGGATAATTAAATAATGATACTACACTCAAACCTCATGCAGTTTCTTTTGATCATCATTGTCTATAATATATGTGTAATGTTGCACAATATTTACTCGTTATGTATCTGACCATGAACAGATTGAAAGACATGGATTTTCATCTAAAATCAATTCTATATGCCCTAAAAATAAATTGTTGAAATCTGTCGGTAGATACTCATATTTATTGGAAAATTGCTCTGCTAATATGTAAGAAAGGGCATTTTGGAGGTTTAAGAATTGAAAACTTTTTTTGGGGAAGAATCACTTTCATATCTTCTAGAACAACTGGACACGCCTTCAACTCTTTAACTGCGAAAGGGGTCGTCAACAACTGAGTCTAGAACAAAAGAACAGAAACGAGAGAACGATATAAAAACAACAAGAAAACAAGGAACAAAAGTAGCTATAGTAGCTAAAGAGCTAACTTGATTTTTACCCTCACACTGAACTCAAATCCGTTCTCTGGCTTTTTGGAGAGTTTTTCATATGATCAAACACATGCATCAAATTGAACTATATACCTATTCAATTGAAAAGACATTTCATGTGATCAAACACATGCATCAAATTGAACTATATGCCTATTCAATTGAATATAATTAAGTAATATTTAAAAAACTAGTAGGAGTGTTTCGTTGGGATATAAAATGGTATCAAAACGAGCTGCTCAACACCCTAATTCGCAAAGAAATTTTGAAAATAAATGTTTTCTAAGCCGAGAAAATGTGACGAGAAGAACGAGCGGGTCTTTATTTTATATAAAGATACAACATAATTATAATTTTCTTTTGCGTTTTCCTTACGAATTATTAATGAGTTCCTGAAGTTTACGAAAGCTAGTCACACTAGTGAACCAAAAGTAAGCCATTGTTAATACCCATACAGAACTCGCAAGGATATGGTATCCATCCTGGAAAACGCACTCTAAGTTATCTTTAAAAACTGTAAAAAGGAATATTAAAACGTGAAGGGAACTCGATTTTATTGTGAAACACGAACAGAAGGCAGTAGCAGTGTCTATAAATGTAATCTATAATTGATGCTTTATTAATTAGTTCAACGTATTTACAGACATTGATTAAGTATTAATTTCACGCATTTAAATTTTGCATATGAATTACTAACAATTTCTCCAATAGTATTTAGGGGACTAGGCTTTTTTTCAAACTAGACTTCTCAATTGATGCTAAACTCATGAATATTCTTTCCTTTTTTTCCTCTATACCTACTTCTATCGTTCACAGCTCTACGAAATTTAATGTTACTCTTTCGAATGATTTTCAGAAATGGAATGATCCACGGCTGACTTGGCAACCGTCAAATTTTTCATCAGCTAAAACCATCCATATAAGTTCTGATAAGGTTTGGTTACCAGACCTCAAAGTGTACAACGAGTAGGTTCATTTAAAACATGTATTACTTCTAGCATGAATAGGATAGTTGCAGTGAAAGAATCAAAACATAATCGATTTGTTTTGTAAATTCACATTTAACCAATGTGGTTGGTTAAATGTAAATTTATCGTTTCATATTACCCTGAGGATGATTCTAAAATAGAATTGTTTTGTAAAAATGCAATAGAAGTCTTGATGGGTTTGTGGCACCAAACGTTTATGGAAAGAAGGCTTTGAAAGAAGTTGATAACTGGATTTAGGTACCGATGTTTATAAGTTTCCGTCACTCATTTGCTAAATTGGTTATCTTACTAAAGGTTCTAATGCCCCGTGGCGTTGTTACTTGGTTGACAGACTGGTATAGAACATTATCAAAATATGAAGTTAATGATCTTGACTTCAACCACTTAAAATGATACTGAAATCTCTAACTGAAGGATTGCGGGATGATTAACCTGATTGGTCGATGGTTGAATGAGCATTGCCTGTCTATTATCTGTTGTCGATTGACTTAATAATAAACAAACAGCAACAAATTTAGTTGCCACAATATCATTAAATAAAAAGAAAGTATGATAAGTAAAGTGGTGAAGAAGTTCAACAAGAATCCAAGGCTTATAAATGTTTCTCAGAACTAGATTAGTAATTACATTGAATAGCAAACGAAGTAATAAACAAATGACATCATTGCAAATATGCAGAACGTTAAGGAGTAATTGGTCAGTCAAGAAAAGTCAAGAGGTTGTTAAATCGAATAACAATAATGCTTTAACTTATTCTTAAATGAGACAGTCGAATAAACTTCACGAATATCAGGGCTCAACATATTGAAGAATTTAGGACCCTGGAAGTCCACCGAGAACTGTCTGATTTTAGTTCCACAAAAAAGAGTATAAGATAATTTGGAATTGCGTGTGTTGGAAAGGTGTACTTTACCTTAAAAGAAAAGTAAATGAATTTACCTAAATTAAATAAATAAATATCATTAAATTTCAAGATTTCGAGATCCAAAAATATCGGTTCAGTATGAGCATCATATGCCTTCTTATCGATACATCAATTTAACTGATGCACGTCTGCACACAGCGGCGTCTCGTTCGGCTGCCATCCGATCAGGAAGAGACGAGCTTGTGCAAAAAAGCAATGAGAAGGCGGTAGCCTGCCATCGTGTTATCCGACTTTAGCTTTTAACTGGTTAATTCAGTAATTAATTTAAAGCTGTCACATCAATCCCATTAACTTCCTCCCTGAATTCTGGGTCATAAATATTTCAAATATCTTTGCAGATTTCGATTATATTATTCATCTAATGGTTATTTTGTATTGCAAAGAAATATTCATTAATAAATTAGCAAATTTTTACTTTACATCTACCACTTAGGGAAATTTTCAAGAGATTGTCAAGATTCTCAAATCTCGTTTACATTATGCGGCATTTACAACCCAGTAGAACTATCATAGTTTTCACCACCGGGATAATACAACAACCACTAAAAGACTTTATGATTTCAAAATATTTTTGCGTGAGTAGGCCATGACACCCTACCTAGCAAAATCCCTCTGTCAACTCCAGTCGCCCCTCGGTGGAGTGCAGATTGCGTGACTGTAACATTCGTGAGAAAAAATTACCCAGGTCAAATGATCTAGCTGATTCAGATAAGCTGGTCTTGTTAAAAACCAATCTAATTTAAAGTCAATAAATTATGGAAAGGGATTCCGGTGTTTTAAAGCTAAATACTTCACTTGTTCCATAGTTTCCTTTTCCATCAAGTCAATTTTTAAACTACATCATCAAACTTAATTTAGACTTGTACAAATAAAGCGATTGGCGAGAACAAATATTCTGCAATATTTATAATTTAACAAACCTGTTCAAAACGTTGTGTATTAGTCATTCTTATACATCTAAATTTTACTTATGAGCAGACCTCTTGCTAACGCTTTTCTGGCCAACTTTAGAAGGTAAGACTTTCTTGAATAAATTAGATACATCAGGAAAAAACCAAACAAAGGCGTAGATAAGTATTTATTATATGGCCAAGCTCATTTTTCGTTCCATAGGCAAAATATACATATGAGCCCTCCGATATTTTACCATATTGGACCGCTCAGTCCAATAAACTTGTTCGACCGATAAGATTTTGCAAAAAAATTTAAATTTTTAAGGGAAATTAAGAAAAAATAGGTCCACATTAAAGAAATAAAAAGGATAAAATGCACTGAAACATTAATGAGGGTCTTTCCTGAAACTATTTATATAACAAAAGTGAATAAACATTTTCATGGAACTAAACAAACATGTGCGACAAAAACACTGTAAAAAATGAAAAAGAAAATTAACCAAAAGCCGTATAACACATCCCTTATTAATCTCGTTTGTTCGGTCCGAAAGGAAAGGCATTTGCATTTGGTTTTTCAGCATAGGCCTTAGTCACTCGGTCTGTACGAAAACCTCTGGCATATACTTTGCTGTACGAAGCTCGCTCTCGGCTAATAAGTCTTTATTATAAACAAAGTTTAGAGCAGTTTTATGCAGAAAGATGCAATAGATTACAAATTATTTACAAGAGCTTTCATCCTATTTGAAAAGTCCTTCCCAGGTACCCTACAAGTCCTAAAAATCAAATCATTATTCTGTTTTGTTCTGTTAACATATCCAATCACAAATTTACGCCATTTCCTTGTCCTTTTGTTAGCTGATATTTTATATTTCTGGTCCAGGGCGTTTTTCCCGTCTTGACCTGGCACTGCCGTGTTCCACGTCTATGACTAATACTGGTTTTCCCTGTTCCCCCAATTTAGAAGAACTTCTTACGCCTATCAGTATTCGTACAACGTAAATTAAACTCTTGTTTTAAAATAACTGGAAAGAAAAAACGAAGTTTTCGTGATGTTGAACGATAAATAAATAATTCATTAGCCGGGTTAGTGTACAATACTGTGGGATATTTTACTCGACAGTTGTATTTTGGCTCGCACTTTGGGCTGGTCAAAATACTGTATGACTCCTAAATTATACAAGCATACCGAATACTAAACTACCTAATGAGGTATAGTATTAGGGGACACAAAAAGTTAATAAAAGTTGAATTTGTCAATTGATTGTTTTTAGGATTGATCGTCGAACAGATAGGGGATTGGACCAGTTTCGTACAAGAGTTATTGTTGATTATTCAGGTAATGTCACGTGGATGGCTCCTTCTGTTTTAGCATCATCTTGTCAAGTTGACATTAAGTGGTTTCCCTACGACACCCAGGTAAGATTGCTTCCATCGTTGCACCAGTTTATTGTTACTAAGAATAATCCATTTTTATGCTCAGTAGAGTACTAATGCAGTCCAATATTAGAAAATGTGAATGTTACACTGTAACCAACAAAACGAGACTGTCAAGAAGCTAATATATATATATATATATATATATATATAATACACAACAAAGTGAAAACACGAGTTACTTCATCGAATTTTTAATCACT